>CM041544.1:26061143-26191718 GCA_023238725.1 Scortum barcoo | reverse complement strand
GGGAGAGGGACTACCCTGCTTAGCCTGCCGCCCTCAAGACCTGGCCCCAAATAAGCGCAAGAAAATGGATGGGTGGATGAATGCAGGGATATTATTTATTGCTGCTGCTACACGGTAATTTCCCAGCTTGGGATTAATAAAGTATATCTATCTATCTATCTATCTATTTTTCACATTTTATTTTCATTTACATTCCATCATGGCCACAAAGAGTACTGAAGCGGCAGAAGATGACATTTAAAATTAAATGAATACAAAATAAAAATAGTTAGGCCTGTAGGCTTATGATTGGACCTTACGTTAGTTTGAATCATATTTAACATATTTAACTAATCTGATAAATAACACCCAGCATAACAAAAGATAAAAATGGCTGAACCCAGTCTGCAGTCTTTAATTTAAAATATTGTCATCATCCAAAGAATTCCTAAATCAGTTTGAACTTTGTCTGAGGGGACATTTGTCCTCCAGCAGGTAAACCTAAAATAGATACGCACAGACTGAGGGACAAAAACTATAATATATGAAGGGGTTGGGGATAAGATATATCTGTAAAGTGTGCCTCTCATGTGTGTCCTTCAGGTGTTTTGTTGGATGTAAACTCTCCAAAACAAATTCTCAACTCTGTTGAAATGTCAATGAAGTTTTAAATCTTTAACCTTTTAATGAGAATCACTAAAACGCCACATGAAAAGCTTAAGTACATTTATACTGTTACATGTAAATCTGGATTTTAAAGTTCTACACACGGAGCTTTCAAATTGAGATTTTAAAATCACGTAATAAGATCAGGACATTATCTGGTTCTTTCTGATAACATGGCTCTGATGTGTTTCCTGTTTTCTGTTGCAGTTACTGGAGAAAAAGGCTGCACTCCTGTGGAGAACTGCGATAGATCTGGCTGGGCCTGCTGCTATACAGACCTCTGCAATGCCTGAGCCAGTCACAGCCCAGTAAACGCTGACCATTAAACCACATGATGTGAAATTGTTGTGAGGGAGATTTCGCAGAATGAAGTGTGTTGTTTATCTGAGCTCAGTGTTTAAACATGAGTATCTACAGTTGGTCAGTTTCTGGACTTTGAGCCATGTGTCAGTGCTGTTTTTGTGTACTTGCTGTTCAAGGTTAATTTGACTTCAAATAAACTACAGTCAAAAACTGAAGTCAGTGACAAAAAATGGGGAGATTTTACTTTACTGTCATGCAGCGTAAACTCAATAATTATTTTGATCAGTTGGTCAGTAATAAATGCACCAGATGAGTGTAATCGGTTCCAACAAAACTCAATCTGAACAAAATGGGCTGGTTGAGAAAAAGCCACTTAAATAGGTGAATGCCAAATTTACAGAAATTTACAGATTTTCAGAAAATATGGACTGCTTAGTGTATAACAATCACAAGGGGCATTTGGGTCAGGCAATGTGGAGATACACTCCTGTACAGATAAGCAATAACCTGATAATGTGAGAATTACACTTGATATAATATATACATATTGGTAAGAAAGTGTGCAAACACTGGTAAACATTCACCATGTGAGGTGGCAGTGGCCGGATCAATATTCAGAAACATACCTGGTGTTCTGTTAGTGGGTCTGCAGTTACTCTGCACCAGAGCCAGCTGGCCAATTAGGCAATATAGGCAAATGCTAAGGGCACTGTGGCTTCCAGGCGGCACCACAAAATCGGGAAAAAATTCACCTTCAATATAATTATATTAAAACTAGTTATTACTATTAACTCTTAAAATGGAAAAGCTCACATAGATTCAAATGTAAAGCAATGTCCAATTAATATTACTACAAATAATACAAAATAAGTTTGAGGACCCGATGCACCAGATCCAAAAATCCCCGCCAACATATGTCGAAGTTGCAGGTACTTAAAGTGAGACTGAATTGCCTTACCAAATCCCGAAAGGATTTTAAGGAACCATCACAGTACAGATCCACCAATGTGACCACACCATTATCCCGCCATATATTCCAATAAATGGGGGATTTACCAATTCGTAATTTAGGATCTGACCAGACACTTTGAGACATTTAGAAAGGGATCAAATTATTATTAATTAAATGATTATAAATTATCAAATATTTATGAGATAACATAGAGCAACACTTAGGTGAAAGAACAAAGAAAAACTAAATAAAAGCAACAATGACCAAAACAACAAAGGTTTCTCTATTTTATCAAGGGTCAGCCTAAATTATTTCACTATTGTGCATGGTTCAAAAATACTAATTCAAATGGACAGTTCACACACAGAGTAAAGAAATCAAGTATCAAAAGCAAGGAAATAGTTTTACGACACTGCAAAGGACTACTGATAACTACGCCTCATTCCTCACATTACTTAAATCCACACTCTCCATATAGTCCATAAAAGGACCCCAAATGTTTTGAAATAGTGATAGTTTCCCCTTTATAATGCAAGTAATCTTCTCCATAGGTTAAGTTGTGGACATTTCCTTAATCCAGTTAGTGAATTTTGGTTTATTGGTACTCTTCCATGAGAGTGCTATGACTCTTCAAAAATCCAGGGCAGTGATTATTTTTCCAGACATATGATGTCTCAGTATATGATCCCAGAATAAACAGTTTAGGGTCAAGAACTAATAACTAACCCTATATCTAATATAGTCTCTAAAGCTTATTTAATCTCCCACCAGAACTGTTGAACTTTATTGCATTCCCAGACACAGTGGAAGAATGTCCCCTTCTCTCTACACCTGATACACAGGTCTGGGATGGCACCATTATACTTAGTTTCTGCCTTTTTACTTAAATTAGTAGACAAAACTTGCATGGGTGACAGAGGGGTCACAGCTTGTTCCACATAGTACCACGGAGGGGGCCCTTTTGGGGGGGGGGGAGACCAATGGGCCAAGTGCCTTAAATTAAAAGTATAGTAGTAAAACAACATCTTTTGCAACCCTAAGCCTCCTCTATCAGCTGGTCTTTGTAACTTGCTGTGGTTCAGACATGGGCGTTTACCATTCCAAATAAACACCTTGGATATCCTGTCAAACCTTTCAAAGTAATGATGGGGGATTTCTAGGGGGAGGGACTGGATAAGATAATTAAGTTTGAGAACACAGTTCATTTTAAGAACGTTAACTTTACCTACCATAGACAAATTTGGAGTTGCCCATCTCTCACCATCACAAGAAACTTTTTGCAATAATGGGTCAAAATTGACTTTGATCAAATCTTCCAGCTGTCTAGGAAAACGAATACCCAGATACATGATACCTTGCTGAGGCCACTGAAATGCACCTGACTGGAAGGCTGTGGAGGGGCAGTAAGCTGTTAAGGGGAGTGCCTCTGACTTGGACGAATGTACCCTGTAGCTGGAAAATTTTGAAAACGAGTTTGAGATTCCAAGAAGACACGGTATAGATCTGCTGGTGTCAGAGACCAGTAATAAAATGTCATCGGCGTACAGCATCAATTTATGTACCATCCCACCTACAGTGACACCTGGGAAATCAGTCACCCCACCTATAGCTGCTGCATGAGGCTCAATAGCTAAACAAATTAAAAAAATTAAAAATCAAATTTATTTATTTAGAGCCCAAAATCACAAACATTGTTTGCCTGGGAGGGCTTTACAATCTGTACAGTTGTGACACCCTCTGTCCTTAGACCCTCAAACCGAGTCAGGAAAAACTTCAAAAAAACCCTTTATGGGAAAAAAGAAGAAACCTGAGGAAGAGCCACAGATGAGGGATCCCTCTCCCTGGGATGGACAGACGTGCAATAGATGCCACATGTACAGAGAACATCATCATCAATCATATAGGGAATTATACATGTTCATGGAGTCCATTGTGTGATACATGAATGGAAATGAGTCTGAGTCCAGGTCATGGTCCTCATATGTTTAGCACAGACACACATCCACCAGGCCAGTGTGTGAAGGTATCACAGGTAATGGAGAGAACACTTTGCAAGAAATATTCACATTAACCAGAACCAACTTTAACCTTTACTTTAACCACTACTTTAACTGGATTTAACCAGTCCATGTGAGTCCAGGTGCAAAAGGAAGAGGAGGGGTCTCTAGATGTCCTCATATAACTATAAGCTTTATCAAAAAGAGGTTTTAGTCTCTGACACTGTGTCCACTCGGACTCCAGAGAACAGGGGCTTCTGAAGGCTCTGCCACAACTTCTGGACCCTGGGAACTACAAGACCTGCGTTTTGGGACAGATCATGTCCATTAAGATATGATGGTGCCACCAGGCCAGTGAGGAGGAGGATTTAAAATCCACTCAAAATTTTACAGAACCTCAGACAGATGGACCACAACCAGAATCAGTGAGGAAAGAAGGTGAAGTGTTTCGTACCTGCAAGACTGGAGAGAACAAAGAGGACCGGGGCTCCGGCAGTAACATGCACTTTACAGGACATAAGAGTATTCACATTAACCGCTTTGACACACTTTAACCAATTTAACCACTTTAACTACTTTAACCAGTTTAACCACTTTAGCCACTTTTACCAGTTTATAAGGTGACTCCAGTTTGCACTACTACCATAATAAGAGTAGAGGAAGCAAAGGAAGAGGAAGCAGAACACTGATACTGAAAGAGGAAGCAGAGACAAGAGGAAGAGGGAGAGGTGCCCGGTGCATCATGGGAGCCCCCCGGCAGTCTAAGCCTATAGCAGCATAACTAAGGGCGAGCCTGTGCCCACCCTAACTATAAGCTTATCAAAAGGAAGGTTTTAAGTCTAAAACACTGACACTGTGTCTGCCTCTTGATGGTGGGAGCTTTTAAGGCTCTGCCCCCTAAAAAACCCTGGAAGGTGCGTTTTGGGAGCGAAGCACTCTAGTCGGATGATAAGGAGTTATCAATTCATTAAGATATGAGATTTTAAGTTTTAAAATCTAAATTTCAGGGAGCCAATGTTTTACTTAAATGGTCTCTTTTCCTGGTTCTAGTCTGGACACAGCTGGACAGCAATCACCTTGTTCGGCAGCTGATGAATTACAATAATCGAGCCTGGAAGAGACAAATTGGAAATGCATCGCTGTGAATTTTTGTTAATGGTGTAAGACAGACTGAAAATGCTTAATGGGTGTCGAAGGACATATCCTGCAAAGGACACAGAGGTCTTTTTGCGGACCCAGAATGCTGGGAGCTGTTCCTCAGTTCCAGATCACTTCAGTTTTAACAGGAGGAAATTTCCACTCATCAAGGCAGGCCTGGAGTTTCAAGCTGAAGTTTCAGGCTCCATTTTATAATTCCATGTCATGATAACAATGGAAATCTGATGCCTCCTGATGATATTGCCAAGGAGCAACATATAAAAAATAAATAGAAGGCTCTGCCTTGTTGAACATTGGCCAGAATGACAGACTTTAGTATGCACAGAGGATCATGATTTAATATGACAAACTGATCAAACTCTGATAAGTATGATCATTCTCATCTACTTTAATGCTTTTTCCATTTTCAGGAAACCCCCCCCCAACCCTGTAGGCCCTCCCTGAACTAGGTAAGTCCCTGAACTCTGACAAGCCCTAGAGAGAGGAGCGTCTATCTGAAAATATGATAAAATTAAAGATCATTGGCAAGTAAGAAAAAAGTATGACTCTAAATCCTGCGAAAACTTCAAAAAGACTTTACTGCCATCCAGAAAACATTTTGAACAGATAATGGGCTAACAACGAAGAGACAGCACTCTAGTCACTGAAAATTAATACAGCCATCACAAGATCTCAGGGGTGTTGGGTCAGCTGCGACTGCGATGCTGAGAGATATTAGCGTTGATAGTAAAAAAGATCTCGTATGCAATGAGTATTTTACAGAAGCGACGAGTGTAGCTGAGGCCAGTAAGACCAATCCTTCTCTCACTCTGGGGCACCAGATCCAAACTAACCCAAGAAATAGTTCATGGTTAGAATATTCCCTATTTCTTTTTTAGCCACTCAACATTAACTGTCTTTTGGAAGCGACGAGTTAAGACGCCACAGACCTCCTTCTCTCACTCTGGGGCAAGACGACATAACAAAGGCCAGGAGTACACACAGACGTGGTTAGAATATTCACCAAGACATATTTCTTTTTTTTAAAGAGGCTGTCTTTTTTTGGGGGGGATTACACCCTTTAATGTATATACAAACAGAGCTGCAGCAAAGATCCTGTTAGAGACACCAAGACATCTCACTTGGATCCTCTTTGCAGCTTACTATCAACTCTGATTCTGAGGCACCAAGAATATTGAGAACTAAAATAAATCTCTAAACATTTGAGTCACAGTTTTTATTCTGGAGTCTAAAAGCCTCTTTAAGGTGACACCACAGAACCTGAAGCAGTGTTGAGACAGCCGCCCCCCCCAGACTGTTTCTTTACACAGCAATAGCAGCAGAAAGACAACAAAATTTGACTCACAATTTTCAAAAGATTTATTTGCATTTTTTTTGTTTGAAATCTTCAGTACAGTCTGTCGTCTGAATTTAGCTTCAGCCTGCATGAGAGAAGACATTTGGCTCAAAACAGTCCATGAACATTGGCAGGTCAGGGACTCTTGATCATTTTGGGTATCAATGTTATTAACGCTGGAAAATAAACAAACACTTTAATCCAGAAAGTCCCACAAGACTCCCCCCCCAACCCTCCCGTAGCCCCGCCCTCCCTGAACATCCAGGTAAGTCCCTGAACTCTGTACAAGCCCTTCAGAGAGAGGAGCGTGAGAAAATATGATAAAATTAAAGATGAAGAGTATTAAAAAGAAAAAAGTATGACCCCTACCCTCACCTGATAGGCTCTGCCCCCAGAATGACATCATCATGCCATCCAGAAAACATTTTGAACAGAAATGGTCCAGAAGAGACAATAACTAACGTCAGAGTCATTCAGTGGGTCCAAAATCAGCCAATCACAAGAGTCTCAGGTGTTTCTGGACTGCGGCTGAGAGATATGAGCGTTGAAGTAAAGGGCAACTGAGTAAAATTTTACAGCAGTAGCTGAGGAGCTGTTGCCCCCTGGTGGTGAACAGAAATATACACACAGACGTGCAGTGCAGTTATACAAACAGAGCTGCAGCAAAGATTTTAGAGACAGACATCTCACTTGGATCCTCTTTTCTACAACTCTGGATTCTGATAATTAAAAAACATTTGAGTCACAGTTTTTATTCTGGAGACCAACTTCATGTTTCTTTACATCCACATAACTTCCTGTTTGCACAAATGTGAATTTAGCTTCAGCCTTGATCTCTCGACATATTGGACTGAGCTCAAAAAGTGTTGCAGGTGAGGGACTCTTGAAAGAAGTCCAAAAAGTGTTTTTAAGACCACAGCAGACTGAACCCGGCTGGTTTTAAGACCTAAACCTGAACTGAGACCACAGAAAGTGAAGCTCTGTGATTGGTTGTTATAAAATGCCCTTGGGAGCTGCAGTTGATTTCTCTCAATGTGATTTTTACATCTACAGGCTTCCTCTACCTTAAACTTTTTATTAGTAAACCAGATATTTCCTGAATTTTTTGGGGTTATGCCATGTCAGAAACTGAGACATACTTGTAGTTTTCCTGTTTTATATCCAATACTTTCCTAGTACATTTTAATGTGGCCTTTAATTCATATTTCATACGTGTCAAATAAAACGAGGTGCAAGAGACAAATGCAATGACTATCATATCAGCCTTGCTGTTAAAGGTTTTTATCATTTAAAGTCTGCAGCTCATTTTCGATGATCCCTTTCATCATAGCAACAATTAAAAATGTTTGTTAAAAATAACAATAGAAAAACATGATCCTAGAGCAAGTTTTTATCACAGAGTTTCCAAAAGTGGTGCATGAAACCAAATTTTGAAAATCACATATTTCTAAAAGACATTTAAGACCTGCAGGTTCTCACTGAACCCCCCCCAAAGGATCACTCAACTGCTCTCTTATTGGTTCAGGAGAGAAAATCACCTGAGACACACCTGTCTTTATATCTTTAAGTAAAGTTTCATCATTTAAAGTAAAGTGAAACATTGCAGATATCTCACCATGTTCAGGTGCACCCACCTGTCCTCTGGTCTCTGCCCCCCTGTGACAAATAGACCTGTCAAGGCATGAGATTTTAAAACCTAAATTTTAAAACTTTACACTTGTTTTAGGGCTTAGAGTAGATGTCCAGGTCTAACAGGTGTGTGTGTGTGTCAGGTAACTGCTCCTCCTCCAGTCTCTGCTCAGGTAAATGAGACTCTCCAGGTGTTTCAAACTGTGACATCATATGTTTGTTCAAACTGAGGGAACATTACTTTTATCAGCTGATTTAATGATGAAAAACCAACAGTTGGCACTATGCCATTCTCAGCAACAGAATGTGATGGTCAACCGTGTGTACAAAGGCACACACACACACACACACACACGACGGTCTAACAGGACAAGTACACAGAAGCCCTTGTCTGACATCAATGCACGTTCTCAAGTGCTATGGTGAGCACCAACAATAAACAAGTAAATCCTGATTCTGATTTGTTCAATTTTGAACTGTCTCTATTAAAGTGACTCATTGCAGCTCCTGGATCAGTGGATCATGTTCAGGAGATAACCGTCACTGATCAACTGAGAGAACGGCTTTCTGGCTTTCTAGGAAACTTAGACAAAACAGGAAGATGATGTCTGGATATTGGATCTGGAAGATAAACATATCCTCAGGAAGAGAAGTCAAGTGTACTTTTTTGATCAAGGAGCCAATGTACAGTGTTTTATATGACTTGTGGTTCAGATTTGACAGAAATATGTAATTATTTTGTATCAAGTCTGGGAACTGACCACCATCACAGCTTTAAGCACAAGCCTGACCCAAACTGTTAAAAACTGATGTACCTAAATTCCTGACGGCAACATTAAAACCACATCTGAACACTGACTGATCCATTTTCTTAAGGTCCAAACGAAGTGTTGGACCAAAAAATGTCCTGTAATCACAGGTGTTAAAACTCATCCTGGTCCTCACAAAGACAGCTGTATCATCACTCTCTCTAGATCTCTCAATCTGATCTCTCTCTCACACACACACACCGCAACTCTCTGGGGGGGTTCTTTAAGGGGGCAGCCTCGTCGCTGATATAGGAGTGGCCAGTTCTTTATTTCTCCCCTTAGCCACTCAGACATTCCTTCAGACTGGGTCCTGTAGAAGCGACGAGGTGGGGTAAGACGGGTGGGGTCAGGGTGGGGTCAACTCTGAGACAGGTGGGACCTAGCCTGTGGGGGGCGGGGTCTCTGACTCTGGAGGCACCAGTTCTTGGGTCCCGTTGGGAACTCCAAACTAACGGGAGGTTCATGAGGCGGTTAGAATATTCCCTATTTCTTTTTTTTAAAGTACTGTCTTTTTTTGGGGGTGGATTACACCCTGGTAATGAGGGGGTGGGATGAAGACAGGACAGTCTGCCCGGGTGGAGTTAAGAGACGAGGCCATCGGTAAGAAAGAGCGAAGAGTCGAACCGGGGTTGCTCCACCAAACGACCATCTGCATGGATACTGGTGTCCTTCCCCCCCGTGGAGATCAGGTGACTGTCATTGTACAGGAAGCTGACGTTGAGTCACATGACTGCTGTGGGCGCTGTACTTATGGCTGGGACCACTTGCAAATAACAAAGTTTGAGGATCAGTGTCACTGAAGTTTAAGTATGCTCTACAATGTTGATTACATTAGAAATAAACAGGAGGCACCAAGAATTTACTTGAAGAAGATCAGAAGAATCTTTTGAAAGAAATTAGAAATAAAAAAGATAAAAATTAAAGTACTAAAAGCCTCTTTAAGTGTGTGTGAGATCCACATGTGTGTGTGTGTGTGAGATCAGTGTGTGTGTTTCAGACCTTAGGTGTGGAGCATGCCGCCCCCAAACAGGACTGCAACTGTCACTGCAGCAAGTCATCGGCCAGGGCGATCAAGACCTTCCTGTTGTGCGATCTGATCAGAGCATTGATGTCGGTGCCGTCTGAGCCCTCCGGCCACACACCTAACAGACACAAACAGAAAACACACAAATGACTGATTTCAACTCAGAATTTTTCACAACTTTGTACTTCATGTTCAAATTAAACTTTTTATGTTTCACCAGTCTGTCGTCTGACAGGAATGAAAATGAGAGAAGACATGGAGTCTAAAGACATACATTTATACAGGCTGCTATGGAAATAATATGGTGACTCATCATCATCATTTTGGGTATGCAATGATCATTAACGCTGGAAAATGAACAAACAGGTGTGACATCACCTGCTGCAGAAAGTTTTAACACAAGACTCCCCCCCCAACCCTCCCGTGGTCTAAAGCCCTCTCTGCACATGTCACATCATCAAATGCTTCAGAAAGACTTTTCTTATTGTCGAAGCCCTTCATTTTGAGGAGCGTAGATCTTCCCGATTTCCTGATTTCAGGAAAAATTCTTTTTTAAAAATGAAAGTACAGAAACAGAAGAACAGGCAGCTTTATACTCGACATTTTAGGGGCAGATAAACAGGTCTACAGGTTTACAGAATGACATAAACTTTTACAGGTGCCATGCCAGATGTAAATATTTGAACAGGTGTAAATGACAATAACTTACGTCAGCAGTGTGCAGGTGCACTAACCGAACACATGGTATCCTAGTACGCAGGTGTAGGTCGCCCAGTCGATGTCTTTACACTCTGAACGACTTTCTGATGTTTCGGCTGCGACTGCGGCTGAGAGATATGAGCCGTTTGAGACGTAAAGGGCAACTGAAAACACACGACTGTTATACACAACACTTTCATACTTTAAGTACACAGTGAGGAGCTGCAGTTGCCCCCTGGTGGTGATCAGAAATTATCACACAGTAGACGTCTGATCTCATATATACAAACAGAGCTGCTCCAGAGTTGGACATGATGAAGTCCTGTTAGTCAGACAGACCAGTCTCAGGTTGAGTGATGTTTTCTATCAACTCTGGATTCTGATAATTAAAAAACATTTGCCCCTGCAGAAACAACCCAAAAAACTTCATGGAACCCACCAATCACACACTGTTTCTTTACATCCACATACTGTCCTTCAGCAACAGGGAACTCTGGGAATCTGTAGTTCTTCCTCTGTTAACATAATCCACATGTACAAAGACATATTGGACCCACCTGGATTCTCTGTCAGACAGGTGAGGGACTGATTGAGAAGTTATGTTATATAAGCACCAGGTGTGATGTCCTCTCTGACTCCTTCGTGCCCAATATAATGCTGGTGAACCATTTTACAGCAGACTGAACCCGGCTTTTATTGTGAAATTGAAATGTTTTCTGACCTAAACCTGTCTGCTGTCCACATAAATCCCTTTATGATGGGACTAATCACAGAAAGTGATAAGTGTTGATAGTTGCATTGGTTGTTAAACAACCACATTCACCAGAATTTGGGAGCTATTAGTCACTTTATTTAGTTGTATTGTAGTTTTATTTTATTATTAAGTTTATCATCTACAGGCTTCCTCTACCTTAAACTTTTTATTAGTAAACTACATCTATTTTTCCTGAATATTTGCTTGTGTGGTCTATGCTCTCTAAATATTTTAAACATTGTTTAAGAGAGCCTCAAGACATTTTACTTGGCAGTGACTTTTCCTGTTTTATATCCAATACTTTCCTAGTACATTTTAATGTGGCCTTTAATTCATATTTCATACGTGTCAAATAAAACGAGGTGCAACATGAATGAATCATATCAGCCTTGCTGTTAAAGGTTTTTATCATTTAAAGTCTGCAGCTCATTTTCGATGATCCCTTTCAGTCATAGCAACAATTAAAAATTGTTTGTTAGAAATAACAATAGAAAAACATGATTAGAGCAAGTTTTTATCTCCAAAGACATGAAACCAAATTTTGAAAATCACATATTTCTAAAAGACATTTAAGACCTGCAGGTTCTCACTGAACCCCCCCCAAACACTCAACTGCTCTCTTATTGGAGGAGAGAAAATCACCTGAGACACACCTGTCTTATCTGTAAAGTTTCATCATTTAAAGTAAAGTGAAACATTGCAGATATCTCACCATGTTCAGGTGCACCCACCTGTCCTCTGGTCTCTGCCCCCCTGTGAAGTAGACCTGTCAAGGTGAGATTTTAAAACCTAAATTTTAAAACTTTACACTTGTTTTAGGGCTTAGAGTAGATGTCCAGGTCTAACAGGTGTGTGTGTGTGTCAGGTAACTGCTCCTCCTCCAGTCTCTGCTCAGGTAAATGAGACTCTCCAGGTGTTTCAAACTGTGACATCATATGTTTGTTCAAACTGAGGGAACATTACTTTTATCAGTTTGATGAAAAAAACCTCCACACACACACACACACACACACACACACACACACACGTTTTGACATATGCACGTTCTCACCCCAAACACCAACAATAAACAAGTCCTGATTCTATTTGTTCACATTTTAAACTGTCTCTATTAAAGGAATCAGCAGCTCCTGGATAGTGGACATGTTCGACAACCGTCACTGACAATGAGAGACTGAAGGAAACGAAAAACAGGAAGATGATGTCTGGAGGATTGGAAGATAAACATATCCTCAGGAAGAGAAGTCACACTGAGAGCAATGTGTGTTTTATATGTGTGTTCAATTTGACAGAAATATGTATTATTTTGTATCAAGTCTAACTGAACCATCACAGCTACAAGCCTGACCCAAACTGTTAAAAACCTGAACTAAACCTGACGGCAACATTAAAACCACATCTGAACACTGACTGATCCAAAAAGGTAAACGAAGTGTGAATTCTTCAAGGTGTAAAACTCTTGTCCAGACAGCTGTTCATCCTGGTCCTCACACACACACCGCAACTGACAAGGGGGTCCACTTCCACCCATCGCTCGGCTCCAACTGTTTCTGAGACTCACCGTGCTGTCTGAGGGAGGTGGGGTCCTAGAGCAGGGTGGGACTAGCTCACGGGGTCTGAGACTGAGGTGGGAGGGTTCTTGGGTCCCGTTGGCTGTCGGGACTCTGTGGGGGGCGGGGTTTCTGAGGAGGGTTCTTGGGTCCCGTTGGCTGTCGGGAATTCCTGTGTGGGCGTGGCCATGGTGGGAGGGGGTGGGATGAAGACAGGGTCTGCCCGGGTGGAGTTAGAGACGAGGCCATCGAAGAGAGAGCGAAGATTTCTCCACAAACGCCACTGCATGATACTGGTGTCCTTCCCCCCCGTGAATATTATTCATTTGGTCACATGAAGCTGCTGTGGGCGCTGTACGTGGGAGCCTGCAAATAACAAAGTGAGGATCACACTTTTATTGCCACGATGATTCATATACAAGGAATTTACTTAAAAGCAGAAGAATCTTTTGAAAGAAAGAAATAAAAAAGATAAATGTTGATGTCCACCTTATTGTGTGAGTGTTTCACCTTAGTGTGGACGTCAAACAGGTGAACTGCAGAAGCTCGGCCAGGGCGATACCTTCCTGTTGTGCGATCTGATCAGAGCATTGATTCGGTCCGTCTGAGCCCTCGGCCACACACCTAACAGACACAAACAGAAAACACACAAATGACTGATTTCAACTCAGAATTTTTCACAACTTTGTTTCATGTTCAAATTAAACTTTTTATGTTTCCAACTGAAAATGAACATAGTCTAAAGACATACATTTATACAGTTTGGAAATTTGGTGACAATGATGCTGATCAAACAGCTGACAGGTTACATCACCTCTGCAGGTTTTAACATCATCTGTCAAAGTTCTGCATTCACATCATCAAATGCTTCAAAAGACTTTTCTTATTGTCGAACTTCATTTTGAATCTTCCCGATTTCCTGATTTCAGGAAAAATTCTTTTTTAAAAATAAAACAGAAACAGAAGAACAGGCAGCTTTATATCGACATTTTAGGGGCAAAAACAGGTTACAGGTTTACAGGTATAAACTTTTACAGGTGTGCAGATGTAAATATTTACAGGTGTAAATGTTTACAGGTGTGCAGGTGCCTATATCACCATGGTAACTAATGCAGGTGTAGGTCGACACACCTAACCTGCTTTACACTCTGCAACGATTTCTGATCAGTTTACAGCCGTTTGAGACGCCCCTGAAAACACACGACTGTTATACACAACACTTTCATACTTTAAGTACACAGTACTGAGTACGACGTTCAGAGTTTTAAGTAGAGGATCTCATAGTCTCCAGAGTGGACAGATGAAGTGTTGTCAGGTGACCAGTCCAGGTGAGTGATGTAGCTGGATGCCCCTGCAGAAACAACCCAAAAAACTCATGAACCCACCAATCACACACTGACTGACTGTTTCTTCAGCAACAGGGAACTCTGGGATCTGTAGTTCTTCCTCTGTTAACATAATCCACATGTACAAAGTCGGACCCACCTGGATTCTCTGTCAGACAGGTACTGATAGAAGTTATGTTATATAAGCACCAGGTGTGATGTCCTCTCTGACTCCTTCGTGCCCAATATAATGCTGGTGAACCATTTTACATCTTTTATTGTAAATTGAAATGTTTTCTGAGTCTGCTGTCCACATAAATCCCTTTATGATGGGACTAATCTGATAAGTGTTGATAGTTGCTTTTAAACAACCACATTCCCAGAATTTTATTAGTCACTTTATTTAGTTGTATTGTAGTTTTATTTTATTATTAAGTTTATCTTTTATGTTAGTTCTACATCTATTTTTCTTTTTGCTTGTGTGGTCTCTCTCTCTAAATATTTTAAACTTTTTAAGAGAGCTCAAGAATTTTATTGGCAGTCTACTCCATGTAATTTGTACATGATAATAAAATCTTGAGTTAACAACATTGTAGAAAGAGGTCAAAGATGGAATGTGTGAGTTCTTTCTTACACGGTGCTAAAAGTATCGGGTGGTTTCTGTGAAGGCTGCAGTAGTTGATTCTATACATGAAGGGATCTGCATAATGTTCCTAAATTTACTATGCTACCCTACTCCTGAGCTTTTAAACATGGAAGCATTTAACATCGGACACAGCCGCCTTTAAAAACGGAGCAAAGCAAAGCTCCCTCTGTTGCCTCTTTACTCTTTGCCTAATGTGAATTCTTCTCTCTTGTCCAGTGTTTGACTCCACTTCCACCCAAACTGTTTGCCTACACAAACACAATGGGAAGAGCCACAATGTTTGAAAATTCATTCGTTGGTCAACATATTAAATGGAGTCCACCTTATTAGTGAGTGACGTCACTGAGGCTCTAATCCTTTTTCTATCGGTGGCTTTGTTTTCCTGCCAAAATGTTTTTTGCATAAATCTCCTGTCATATTAAATTAAAGTTACTGAGCCTACAGTCTCTGAAATTTAAAGATGCAACTTACATATTTCACACCTAACCTGCTGCGCAGCATTGAGTTTTAAATCTGCAGAAAGTTCTCCTTTCATAACCTTTGCTTCATAAAATCAACACTTTTCTAACAGTGAAGGCTCAGTAGATACGATGAATGTTTGTCTGTGACATGTGGGATGTGTATAATGTTTAAATCCGCTTTAAAAGTAGAGTCTTAAAACAGCACAGAGGAAAAATAAATATATTAACTTTCAAATTTACAACTTACATATTTCAGTGATATATAAGTGAAACAGGAATGTGGGATGTGTCCGCTGTACTAAAACAGCACACGTTTAAAAACTATTTAAAAACAAAAAGTGGTTCAATGAAAGAAGGAATGTTAAAGAGCACAAACAACAAACAAACTTACTGTGCACTTCCCATAGCGGCTGTACTTGCGTCCTCTGTCGGAGACGGTGTAGAGGTAAATGAAGTTATCATGAGATCCAACTGCCAACAGACTTCCATCTGCAGACACATAGAGGAGCATTCTGGGACATGAAGTTCACTTCTCTCATGACTCTCACTGAAACAGGCTGGTACTTTTCAGCTGGTCTGGAAACAGCATGACTCAAGTCGAGCCCACCCACCTACAGAGAAGCGCATCACTGACAGCTGCTCATTCCCGTCGGTGTGGATCGCCACCAGGTCGGTGGACTCTGCGTCCAGAACGTACCACCTGAGACAGGCAGACTGTTAGACAATGACAGAAGCAGCAGATCTACAAACTAACGATGAGCCGACGTGTTATTCTGAGTACAGAGTGAACTGAGGTGTTTAGAGGCCCATGATCGGTACTGACTTTCCTGAGTGTGTTCCTATTGCAACTACGGCTCCGCTGGGATGGAAATCTGCACAGTGTCCGTGTTCCTGAGGCAGAGACAGAGCTGTCAATCATCCATTCAAAATTAATCCACCAATCAGCTGTCAGTCAGTGACCTCGCTCTCCCCCCCCCCACCTCTAGTGTGCGGCTCCATTGAAGACTGTGATCAACGGAGTTCCAAAGGCAGACTAGCCGGTCCTGAGCGCACGTCAGGAACATATCTTTGGATGGGTGAGACGCCAAACCCCACAGCTCGTCTGTGTGACCCTGAACACATCACAACATAAAGACACTGAGACAGTGAACACATCACAACATTAAGACACTGAGACCCTGAACACATCTCAACGTAAAGACACTGAACACATCACGACACAGAGACAATGTGGCCAATGTGGCCTCATGATGATGTCATGTGGCTCACCTGGACCTCCACCAGGAAGCCGTCATTGAAGGTTCCTCTCAGGATGAAGTTACGAGATGTCCCGACCAGGAACTCGTCCCCCTTCCCTTCAGAAACTGCTCTGATGGTTCCGTACTGATCTGGGACCTGCGGACACACACACACTCATGTGACCTCAGTCATGTGACCAGCTCATTTCTGTTTGAGGGATGATCGAGTTAGATTTTTGACGCAAATAGCAGCAATATCAGCATCTGTGTGTATGTGTGTGTATTTATATCTTTGTGTGAATATCTGTATGCATGTATCTGTGTGCGTGTGTGTATGTGTATATCTATGCGCGCATGCGCATGTGTGTGTGTGTGTGTGTGTGTGTGTGGGACCTCGATGTCGCATGGTCTGCTCGCAGTTCGTGGTCCCACAGGATGATCTTTCGGTCTTTTCCTCCTCCAGTCAGCAAAGTGCCACTTCTCATCTCACACATGCAGAATACACTGCCTTCGTGACCTTTGACCTGCCGACTGATTTGAAACGCTGTGGGGCATGCCTTGCGCACACACACACACACACACACACACACACACGCAGCCAGTATTTAAAGTCTTCAAACATTTTGTTCCCATGCAGGTGGTGAGTCCCCACATTGTATGTGTGTAAAAAAGTTGATGTCCCCACACACACACACACACACACAGACACACACACACACACACACACTGCACTGAAATGTTCAGAAAGTCGGAGGAATAAAAATGCTAACAGAAGGAAAAACATTTCTGGCTCTGATAGTGTCACAAAATTTGATCATGGCAAATGATATAAATCAATATTTGATAAAACACACTGTATGTGACTCTGCTGAAGACACATTTATAACTTCATTTCACAATAAAGGTGTTTTGTTTTGAGTTTGTTTTAATTTGAAGCCCCCAGTGCAGTTCAAGCAGCAGCCAGCAGGAGGCACTAGATCACAGAAAACACTTCCTGTTTCTTCAGGTTTCCTCTGAAAAAACTTTTCCTTTGACTTCCTGTTGCTGCTTATTGGACTTCATTTGTTCTGAACATGAACTCTGATCAGAGTCTGCAGTTTACTGAAGATTTGTTCTGATAAAAATCTGTCCTGTAAATGTTTCACACTGATCTGATTCAGAGCACACCTCCACCAGGAAAACGTTTAATTCTTGGCACTGCTCCAATTTAAACCAGTTCAACAACAAGTCACTAAAACCATTACTGAAACTGGGCCAACACACACACACACACACCACCTCTCCTGGTGTTTTCTTCTTCTCTGCGGTTTTCTTTGCAGGGTTAAGCTGATCTTACATCTGACATGAAGCATTAACAGGAGTCTTTATTTCCCAGTAAAGTTTCTCGCCTGCGTGATTACTGAGGAGCAGAAAATAACAGATGTGAGTAACACATTCAGGGAGCTTGTGTAGTTTCTTTACGTCTCTATACTGTGAATATGCAGAATAACATTTTCTGCCAACACTGGTGTGCTGAGGTGAGGACTATTAGTGTTTTGACTTTATTAATGTAAAAACACGTATTTAAACAAACTATTTGTCTGTGGATCACATGTTGTACATGACATCTGTACTCCAAACTAACAGTTTCCACTCATAGCTGGTTACTGTGACGGTTCAGGACAAAACAGATCCTCGCTTGCTCGCGTTGTTTGAACGTGTAAACCTCGATCAACACTCTGTCAGTTATTAGTTTATTCATAAAAGGGTTTAGTATCATCCAGCAACGACAGCCCAACCTTTTAAATATGGAAGCATGTGATGACTGGAATAAGATTTAAGGTTTAAGGATGAATTTGGTGCTGCTGTCATTGAGACCCTTTTTTTTTTTTTTTTACAAAAGACTACAAAATAAACACTGAAAAACTCGGGCAGACTCTGCTACTGTGTCTGAAACTAATCCAAGAGGGAGAGCATGAAGATGTCAATCTTCCTGCAGCTTAAAGAGAGATGCTGATTCAATGTTTTGCACATTTGAAAACACCCAACAAAAAACGCGTATCCACTGAGGACAAAACGCCTCTAAAGTCCGGAAAGGTTTGAATTATTTAATACATCTGACCAAGATAATAATTCTCTGGGTCATCCAGTATGACATGGTCCTCGTTCATTCATTGTTCATTGCATCTATTCATAGTTTATTCATTCATTTGTAAGTCTACTACTTACCATTGTAAGTCAGTACTTTAATAAACTTCTCATGTATAAAGGGCTTGATTAAATGATTTTGTGTTTATGAAGAATGACGTCACCGTGCACAAGTCAACAACTCCTTTAAATCCAGACTGAACTAATGAATCAGCCTTTTTTCCTTATTCTAAGGTGGTGAATTTAATTTAGGTTAATTTGTTATTTTCTATAAATAATCATTTGTAAAGGCCAAAGGTGAATCCTGCACTCACTTGAATTTTTTGCCAGTTCTGACTTATCATATTTTAAATGCTTCAAAGCTGTTATTTACAAATATCGTTTCACTCACTAAGACACAGAGCTTGGTTCACAGACTGTCATACTGTTTCTGTCTGATACTGAACATCAACTCTGATCGGAGTTTTTTGTTCTGATGAACATTTGTCCAGACAGCTCGTTTTCTCCATGTGGTTTCTCTGTAGCTTGTTTCAGCTCTGATATAACTAAAGGAAGAACTATTAATGAGTCTTTAGTCTTAATTTAGTTTAGTTCAGTGCCAATAGACCCTCACCTCTGGGTCCCTTCCCAGTTGGGGTCTCAGCGGAACTCCTGGTCCAGACCAGCAGGACTCCTCCAGAGTCTCCAGTCAGGATGTCCCCAGTGCTCAGGAAGGCCAGACACTGAATGAATTTTGGCTTCTCGTATTTCTGAAAACATGACAAGACACAGGGGTACAGTTAGACCAGGACTACAGTCCAGAACCTTATTTAAAATGTTATTTCTTTTTGAGCTTTGATGATAAAACAGAATCAACAACAACAAACAAAATCTCTGCACGTGGAGGAAGAATTTTTTATTTTTCTTTTGATTCTACAGCAGCAACCTGCCTTTACCATCAGTTTAAAACGAAAGGTGATTTCTACTTAAAACAGCTTGAAATATTTTATCAGCGGTGACAGAATTTTACACGTGAAAAAAGGTATGTTAATACTCAAAGACAGAAAATTTGATGAGACGAAAATTATTTGGTTTATTGATGATAATTTGATTTATTTATAAAATTCCAACGCTTTAGGGTTTATCAAGGATACAAGGTCTTGGACTTTGATATATAAAAGAGAGACAGTCACCTATAAAGCTGATTAAATTTTCTCTGTTATGATTGAAACTTAACAGCTATATGAACCACAGTTGATCAGTATATATCCATCACGCTCCGTGTACAAATGCTGATTAGTCTGAAGATGTTCAGAGGAAAAGATGCCTCATTTTGGTGATCTGATTAACACACTGTACATAACATGTTGGAAATGTTTTCATATGTTGAAAATGCAGAGCTCAGACTAAACTGTTACAAAAGTCCGGTCAGGTCGGTCTGTCTCCTCTGTAACATCAAAAGACTAATGTGAAACTCATAATTAATTAGACGTCGTCTTTGGCGTGTTTTCACGGCAGGGTGAACGCTTATCTGCTGTATTTAATTTGTAGTGTTTTCTTGTTTTACTTCACACATACGAGATGAAATGTCTTTTAACTCTTTTAGCAGTGAACCAGCTGCTGAACTGATCTGAGGTCTGTTGGATTTAAATCTCACTGTGTCAAAACATACTACAGATGCAGGTTATTATAACATTTGTTTAATAATCTAATTCATTAGCAGTTAGAAGTTTTTCTTTGATGTCACATTCAATCAATAAAAGTTTTACTTGATTCACGGTATTTGACACCACAGATGCTTCACTTCATGAACCACATGTGAGAAATATTTTTTCATACCGATGTTTTGTCTTCCTTTGCTTTAAAACTTCAAAACTCTGTGAAGAGTGCTGAAAAGATAGTGATCTCTCTTCTATATCACAATGACATTGTTATGCTTATGTTATATATGAAAAAATGTTAAATGTGAGGAAAATCTTTAACTGCTGTTTGAAGGGAAAACTCAAAGAGAAGGTGGTTGAAAAAACAAATATTTTTCAGTTGAATGTGTTTACAATTTTATTTGATCAAAAAACTAATTTATCTAACTGTTTATTAAAATTGGAAAACACAAAACTAAATGTGTCTCCTCACCCCAAAGATTCCCTGTTTACGAGCCAGTGAAGTACCGGTCCAGGTCCAGAAGAAAATGTGGGACTTTCCACAGGTGACAATGGTGTTGGGGTCGGTGGGGTGGAACTCCACAGCCAGGACCACTTCGTTAGTGGTCTGAAACACACCAATTACAACCAGTTGCACACAGTTAGAGCTGACCAGGGACCAAGAACAGCCAGTTAAAACCAGTTAGTTCCATGTTTACGTCCACCTGTTGTCAGGTCATTTATATGAATGGATTACATGTTTTAAATGGATTACACTGTAGAGCAATATGTATAAATTCCCAACAGCAATACAAACACTGTTTTATAATATTGTGAGGTTTTGTACTCAGTGAACGGAGAATGAACACTGACCTTGATTTCAGCGATCTTTGACTTCTTCTGCCAGTCCCAAACAGTCAACATGTGATCGTTACAGTCATCAATAACACTGAGGTGCTGACCAGAGTCCTGACAGAGGAAGGGGCATGATGTTAGACAGGTATCAGGAGAGATGTGAGACAGATGTGAAACAAACACACAGAAGTTAGTAACAGTTCTGATCGTATTTTCAGTGATCACAAAACATTTGAAGACCTTTAGCAGAGTCTGAATAGGTTTTGTGACAAACACAACAACTAGGATCTGAGAAGTGTGGTCCACGTGGACTACAGTTCCCATGATACACCTGGGTGATACTCACAGCCTTTGAGAAAGCCAGAGAGCCAACACCTCGCTCGAACGTTCCCAAACCGACAACCTGGAGAGTCGACAGACTGACACTGTCCCAGATACGAACATGAGGCTGCAGCGCCTGAACACAGACAAAGAGTGTCGAGATTATTAATATTCACATTAGAATCAGGTTAGAGGCAGTGTCAGTCCCAGGCCTTGTGGATGAGGCAGCTAAAGAGAAGCTTGTGGGCTGAGCTTTGGTCCTGATGGACTGAGGAAAATCAGAGACTAACCCTAACCTAACCCAGGTGTCCTGTCAAACAGGAAGTATGTGATCCACCTGCAGGTGGACTCCGGTACTTTCAGCTGGGAGAGCTTGTCCTGTTGCAGAACTGATGATGGTGCTGAAGGCAGAGCTGAAGTCCACAAACAGGATCGTGGCAGGTTCCTGAGGAGTCCTGGTTCTGCAGGATGATGAAGTAGATGCTCATGTTTACTGCAGCATCTGCAGACCTGTCGGCTATGTAGGTGACCTGCAGGGGATCCAGTGATGACTTGCTGCTTTGGTGGGACAAAGACTTCATAACCTCAGAGGTCAGGGCGACAGGTCTGTGTCACTTAGTCCTGGTGTTTGGGGGACGGGATGATGGTGGAGCTTTGATGATGTTAAATATTATTTAATGGTTATTAGCATTGTTATATATCCTAGTTACAGGTGTTGTAAGAAATGTTGTCATACGTCAGTCACCATCAGATTTAATTCAGTAACTTAAACTGCAGATGGAAACTGTGTCTGTCCTCACCCGGCCATCTTTGTCCACTCCTGCAATCTGTCCTGTGGCGATCCGGATCTTATCAGGATGGATGGCCAGACTGATGGAAGGAGACAGAGAGGTGATGTCAGACCACAGACCAGCCAACAGGAAAGCAGCATGATTTTTGTCTTTTCTCACCATTTGACACAGTCGGTGTGTCCGAGGTAATGTCTCTGAGTTCGTTCTTCGTAGTTAAACAAAGCGACGACGGAGGCAATGAAGTAAACAATCTCTCCAGTTGGTAGGAGGTAAACATTCGCTCTGCAGTCTCTGCCACGGTAACCATACCTACAGGCAGTCAAGGAAACACTTGAAAATCTATTAAAGATCTACTGATGATCATTAAAGACCTACTCAAGTTTTACTAAAGGTCTGCTGAGGCTCATCCATCTGTGGAGATCTACTGAGGTTTTCATTTGCTTTGGAGCTGGCCATGGTGACCACACTGAGGATCTACTGTCGATATACTGAAGGTCTTTATTGGGAATCTAATGAGGAGATTTACTAGAGATTTACTAAGACCTACTTAAAGTCTTCTAAAGATCTAGAAAATGTATTTTACTGATTCACTGAGGATCATGAAAAGTCACTTGGGGATCAACTAAATATTTTAACTGAGAGCACAAGGCCACGTAAAGGCAAATGCATTTTTATTTGATATAGCTGCCTTTTTTGAATACATTTAAATCGTTTTCTCTATAATAAAGCACTTCAACACATTTCTTGTATGAAATGTGCTGGATTAATTTCAACTGATAATTATCATTTATTATTACTGCCTCTTCTCCTGGCACATCCTGCGTACAGAGTGAAGGATACACCCATTCCAACTTGAGTCTTTCTGAAGGAAGTTCTGTCCGAACGTCCTCGTAGTTTTCCACATCTGAGGGGATAAACATGGTGATCGGTCGACCACGCATGAACATCTTAATATGGTTTCCCTCTAAAAGATGAGACAGACAGAGAGACGAAAACATGTTGGAAGATAAAGATTCTGTGTGAAAAACACAAATTTATCAAGTTAATAAAAACTTCTCTTCAGTATTCAGGTTGGATTAAATATACAGCTTGACAGATATCTCACTTCTGTGGCTGATACATATATGTGAGCGGTTAAAGACTCTGATGACCAAATATCAGCTGATCATGGACAGATTGTGATATAACCAGCCCTAACGCTTACCCTACAGACAGACAGGCACACAAAATGACTACAAACAATGTGGTCATTTTTTTTTAGCTCTGTGTGAAAGGTTTTATCCGTTTGTGGTGGTTTTGGAGTCCATGTTGATCCTCCTCAGAAACCAGTCAGGATCCTCTCTATATGGGTCACCTGTAGAAGCTGCAGAGGATCCTGGAGTCCATGTTGATCCTCCTCAGCCTGCAGAGGAAGAAGAGCTGCTGTCTGTCTGACTTTGTGATGAAAGTCAGTGTGATGAGGTCCAGGTGAGGTCCTCACTGATGTGAACTGGAGGAACCTGAAGCTCCTTGACTCTCTCCACCGTAGTCCCGGTGATGTGGGGGGGTGGGTGGGTCTTCCTGAAGTCCATGATCAGCTCATTTGCTGCACTGCGCTGCTGAAGTTCAGGATCCAATCACACAGGGTGGTGTTAAGCCTTGGGCCAACAAAAGGTATATGCCTAGACTTCCTATATTACTCCAAATCACCTGAGCTGTAAGCGTCAGTCTGTGCTCCATGTTTGGTACAGACTTCCTGTTTAAGCCTGGGCTTCTGACTTGGCAACGTCCATACAGTTATCCTTGGTATGACATCATCAATACATATATCAGTGTTAATATTGTAGTGCTGCAGCACACACTACTTCATAGTGTTAAAGTGGCGACATAGAGCAGAGTCTGATTGGTCAACCACCACTCAATGATTGGAGTCACGGTCTGTCCTATTTGTGTTTCTGCCAATAGGAAAGCAGCAGAACTGACTTGTGATCTGATTTGCCAGTCTCAATAAACACAACCTCCAGCCGTGAGGTCTCTGTCTCAATAACTCCATCTTGCTCGACCAGGACTTGATTTGTGTCTACATTTGGTGGGATGGACATTGCTGTAAGAGGTAAACTCCCTCAGGAGATAATAAGGTTGGTATCTGATCATGAAGTACTCCAGGTCCGAAGAACAGCCCGTAGAATTGTCCATGAGGATTCCCAGTCAAGCAGGTCAGGGTAAGTTCTAAGAGTTAGAGGAAAGTCAACTGAACTTGCTTGCGGTTCTTGAAGATGTTTCACCTCTCATTCAAGAGGCTTCAGTTTTAATGAACAGTTCTAGCTGCTTAAAACTAAAAAGACTTCACGGATGAGAGATGAAACAAGAACCTCAAGCAAGTTCAGTTGACTTTCCTCAAACAGTTAGAAAAGGTCTAGAGAAATAATCTCCACATCTGAGCACCACCGGTCATTGATCATGAAGCAGACGCCTCCTCGCCTACTCTTGTGATTTTATTGTTCAGTAGTGGTGAATGGAGAGCCCCTGAGGAACAACAGTCCAGGATTGAGGGGTCAAGCCAAGTCTATATGAAAACCAGAACAGTTCTGTTGAAATGCCATCTAGCACAAACCTCCAGTCCGCGACCCTTGTTTCCTTTGTAACCTCCGCTCTCCAAGTTGTGTACGGTGATTCCGTCATTTTTAACTGATGTTGTTTCGTATCTTTTATATTATTATCAATACTAATCAAAACCCAACAATTAAAAGGGGCTGGGGCCCAGTAGGCCAATCCGCAATCTATTCATGGCTGATATGTTTTTGTTTTTACTTTAACGTAAACCCATTATGTGAATAAACTGTAATCGGGATCCTTCAATTTGGATAAAGAATTGTAACCAAAAAAGTATTTGGGACAGGCAAAAGATGAATATGTGTGTACATAAACACTGTTTCTAAATGACCTCAAACATATTTGGTATTTACTGATCAGACCACAGATACACTGATACTGAGAGATTTGAGAGGAGATTAAATCAAACAATGATTTATTAGTCCAGATCCAATCAGGAACTATGCTGGGTTTATCCAGGCAGATTAAAGAAATGTGGTAGAACAGCAAAACATTAAAGGTCTCAGTCTACAGATCATACATCATATCATCATACAGAACAGCCTTTGATCATCATAAATTAACTGGGAAAACAAAAGAGGCGGAGCAGAAAAAAAAACAAAACAAAAAAAAAAACATCAAACATCAGTCAGACAAAAAGGTGAGGGATGAATGAGGGGCAGGTGAGGGACGAATGACGGACAGGTGAGGGATGACTGAGGGGCAGGTAAGTAAGACTTGCTGTGCAAGTCAAACAGGTGAAGCAGATGAAGCAGAGCAGACAGAAACACCTGCTCTGTCATTTACCTCCATAAAATCACAGCTGGAAACAAAAATTTCTCATACTGATTTGATATCAAATTAATTAATGGGAAAGTGCCAGCAGTGTCCAATGACATGCTTTACACTGAAGTTGTGGGCGGGGCTTCTGTTTGTATCACTGATTGGTCCTTTAAGAATTTGTCTCACCTGGCAGGTTAATACATTTTTGTACCACCTGTTTAACCTTTTATGGAGGTAAAATAGAGCACGGGGCGGAGCCATTGACAGGTGTAACGTCACCTGATCAGTCTGAAGAAGAAAGAGAGCAAGGGTGAGCGAGGCTAACAACATAAAGCAGAGAGAGGAGAGAGAGAGAGAGAGAGATGCAATTGGTCCAGAGCAGAAACAGGAAATGCTCATTCAGCTGCTGTTAGCATGTTAGCCTACTAGCTCGCTCTGATGACTTGTCAGGACTTACCAGCTTCTCTGTTTTTCTCTCGGGTTGACATTTTGGCTGGTTTAAGACAAAAACAATGTCAACAACAACAAGACCACAAACAATAACACACAGTATGACGAACAGAGATCAAAGGTCTGAACCACCAATCTGAAATCAGTCTGTCTCTGTTGGTGTTTCCAATAAGAACTCACCCAGCTACATTCACTATTCATTTGAGAGGAGCTGTTACAAACATACAAACATCATGTTACATGTGATGATGTTACAAACATCATCACAATTATCAGCTAAGTCTTTAATATGAAACCTGAGAAAATTCAGTTCAGGTCAAGTATAAACAATAGAATCACAGAAATGGAGTAAACAAGAGAAATCGTTCCCAAATATTAAACGTGAGGCTATAAAACGTGTGAATTATTAGAAATGTCTTTATTATCCAGTCAATGTTCTATTTAAAAAAAAAAAACTATACTATAGTTTTCATCATCAAAGTCATTATCAAAGTCTCACATGCAACTCTTTTGTCCTTCTGGACCAAGTAGAAATAATGTCACAGTGTTTCCAGTGGTCTGATTCTCTGGAGCCCTGCAGCACAGGTTACCATGGTGACATACCCTGATTACCATGCCAACTGTTCCCCTGTTACCATGGTGACCTATAACAGTTAAAAGTGAGCCAGCTTTGTGATACTGAGGAAAGCTGAGTTAAGCCCAAAGCATGCTGAGAACACACTGATTTTATTTTGCCATACAGACCGATGACAACATCATCATCAGTCTCTGGGACTCACTCAAACTAAAATTTAAAAACTCAGAAACCAAACTAAAAAAGGAAGAAGAGGACAGTTGTTACACATAATGAAGACGATGATGATGCTGATGATGACGACAGTACCTTTGTGATGATGATGAGGATAAATATATATTTACCTTGACTGACCACCGGGTCTTTGTGTCTGAAACAAGACAAAAGAAAACCTCAAGCTATAATTCAGTATGACAGACTGTTTATCAATCAGTAAATCAACCAATCAGTGATTATCAGAATAGCACCTTCATTAAAGACAATAAAACATTATAACTGTCAACAGTAAAACTATTTGACACAAACAAAGACATAAAATAATAATCAAACAATAAAACTGTTAAAATAGTCAAGTTATGAGAGTAAACTTGAAACAATTCTATGGATATGTATTTTATTGGTTTATGTGTATATGTGCACGATGTATATTTGTGTATATGTGTAATCTGTATATTTGTGTACACTGTATATTTGTGTATATTTGTATACAGTATACATACATACAGTATGCATACACTAGTACCTCTCAGCGTTCTTGACCACTTTAGCGAGCAGTTTCGAGGTGGACGCAGCTTTCACCAGTTTGTTCTTGTTTTCCTCTGAACTGTCCCAGGTGCTGCTCTGAGAGCGCTCCATACCTGAGGACCGCTTCACGCTGGGTCCCCTGAACACACATCGACACACAGTAACACAGTCAGTGTCTGAGCAGTGCTGCAACATCAGGAGGAGGAAGTCACTGTGAGACACTGAATCTTTGATCAGTTTTCTATTGATTACAGATTGATAAATACCTTTGAAACCTGTAATAAACACAATTTATAAACAGACCAGTAAGAATCAAGTCTGACTTGATGCTAACTGCTGCCACTGGGACACTTTAGATATAAAGACCTGGTTCTCGCTGCAGTTTAATTAAATGTCAATGTTTACAGTAATCACAACAATGGTCCAATCAGAGCCACTCCAAAAGTCTGAGCACCTGGTGGTGCCCTCTAGAGGCTGCCGTGTTCATTAAAGACATTTAATCTTGAGGTTCCAGGTCGGGTTGGGTACAAAAGGTGCACGTTCGTGCCAGGTTCAGGTCGGGGTTTTAGGCCTGTGAAGTACCCTGCTATACCAGTGCCAGTGCATGCAGACAGGAGGTGTAGTATGAACAGAACCTGGTCTGCTGTATGTTGTTGGACTGCTCCTGAAAATGCTAAATTTGTCCAAATGGTGGTGCTAGAAAGAAGACCATCAGGTCATGCAAATCCAATTTCAGATATATGATTCTGGACCAAAAAGAAGAAGGGAAATCTAAGTCCAGGAGGAACATAGCGACTGTAGTCATTTTCAACAAACTGTCACCTGGAGTTAAATACACAACCCAAGAAGGGGTTAGTGAGCTGTGGTACAACAGAAACTAAAGACTCAGGCAGCAGGAGGCCTGTTGGAGGAGGAAGAGGAAGAGTTAGAGAAAGAGGTCTTCAGGTGATGCTGGGAGGAGAACAGGTTAGTAGTATTGGAAAAAAACAAGCATCCTAGCCTGAGCTTTCAACCAACAACAAGTAAAAATGAGCCAGAGAGGCCAAAAAGAACACTCCAGGATCGCTACTAGGAAGTCTAGTAATAGCAGAGGAGGTCTACTGGAAGAAGAGATTCATAGGAGGAGCTGGGAGAAGATAAAGTTAGTAGTTTTGATAAAACACACAGCCCAGCCTGAGCCTTCTACGAGCAAAGAGGGTCTCCAGGAGACCTCGGAAGACTCCAGGACCTCCAGGAGACCTCTGAAGACTCCAGGACCTCCTGGAGACTCCAGGAGTCACCAGGGGACTCCAGGATCTCCAAGAGGCCACTTAGATCTGCTCTTGAGGAGACACAGTCCTGCTTGTTTTCCTTTAGTCCCTGTTCTTCCCACACCTGAGTAACTGGATCATGTCTGTTCAGCCAATCAAGACAACCTTCACCTGAGCAGGTCAGGTGACTCAGGAATGGGCGGAGCAGACAAGGACTGTGGGTCCACAGAGGTGGGGTTAGTAAGCACTGACATAGTGATGCCAAAGCAGCGTCAGCAGGAAGGTTAGATGCAGCAGACATATTACAAAGAGGAACCTTTTAGGAGGGGTATGGCCTTTACTGCTGTCAATGGACAAAGCCGGTCTTTGTTGCTGGGGGGTCTGGCTGGTCTGGGGGGTCTGGGGGGTCTGAGGGGTCATGGGAGGGTGGGGAGAGGAGGGACGGGGAGATGGGTTTTTTGGGCGAGGAGGCTCCTCACGCTCCTGGATCTCCTCCATCTGAGACCGCTGGCTGCTGGTCTCCTTCTTCCTGTCTGCTCCACTGTGGACAAAACCAGGACCGTGAGACACCAAAAACTACTGTTTCTACTGGTTCTAGTCTACATCAACTGATTCTACTGTGTTTCTACTAATTCTACTGTGTTTACTGCAGTGACTCAAACCACCAAAATCCAACTGAGGTTGCTGGCTGCTGAACTCCTTCTTCCTGTCTCCTCCACTGTGGACAAAACCAGTACTGTGAGAGACCAGGACACACTGACTCAGCTTTTTCTTTTTCTGCTGTAGATCTACTAATTCCACTGTGGGAACAAAACCAGGTCTGTAACAGACCATAAAACTACAACTCTACTGATTCCCTTGTGCTCAACTTAATAATCCTAGTGAATGAGAGGCGGCTGGCACAGCAACTACTTAATTCGATTGTGTTTATTGCAGTCGTAGTGGTGATAGTGTAGGAGTGCATTATATTGAAAGGTGTTTCTATTAATTTGTCCACTTATCAATATAATCCCCTCTAGTGCAACACCACTATCCACTGCAAGCTCAATAACAAACATGAAGTAGAAATATTCCCTTTCTGGCAGAGTCAATAAAAACATAAAAGTAGAATTTATGGCAGAGCTGTTATATTGGATAACATTAGTTTGGACAGGTGTACTTACTGTTGTGACTATGTTTATACATTGATTATATCAATTACATATAAATAAGATATGATTTTTAGACATTCTGGAGGCTAAAATCTAAGAGCTGTGGGTAGGGAAGAACACACAGAAATGTATACAGACATTGTCAAAACAACAACAAGGAAACTGTTACCAACCTATGAACCCTTACAAATAAAATCATTGTTGAATTAGGGTTATGAACTTGAACATTGATGGTCAAAGATCCTACAGGTGTGATGGAGTGTGTGTGTGTGTGTGTGTGGTTTTAACCTTTTGGCGGCGGACGATACCGTCTCCTTCCTGGTGACTGATGTGGAGTCTCTTTTTCGTCCAGATGTTCCTCCATTAGCAATACAGGACATCGAGTAGGCTTCCCGCAGTGCAGCACCGCCTGCAAGGAGCAGCACATTGCTGTTAACACTGACCATAACCAATCAACCAGTTAACTATACAGTTAGAGACTGAACCTAACCAGCTAAAGACTGACCAACAATCTAGCATAAGCAAAACTTTGCATTTGCTCATCAGTACCAAGGTAGGAGAATGATATCATAAATGGTACAGAGACCCATTTTTTCCCAAAAATATTTCCCATCACTATTTAATGTCCCATTTTTCTCATTTAGTAGAAAGTTGCATCAAGTTTAAACAGACTGATCCCAACGAAAGTGCACTTTACCTTTCCCTCCATGTTGTTTCTTGACTGAAGAAGAAGCAGAGACTTCAGAGGCAGCGAGGCGGCGAAGGACGTCAGCAAGAGCAGCTTTCATCACCGTCAACTCGTCTTCTTGCTGCTGAACACGAAGCTCCAGAGCAGAAAGGCGATCGTTGACATCTGAGACACTAGCTCCAGACATACTGTCATCTACAGAGAGACACTGGATCTGATCAAAGTGCTGTGATGAACAAACTTGCTGTAGCTACAGAGAAGTGATTGGCAGATGGCTTGTTATTGGAGGTGTTGAAGAGTAAACAGCAACATCTCACCTAAGCATAGAGACATTCACAGGTGTGTTTACCTGCTGTTTAATGTGCTGCAGCTGAGCAGCTGATTGGCTCTCCAGCCTACAATCTGACATCGGCACTTTTCACAATGAATCTCAAGCTCAAATTCTTTTTTTTAAATAAAGTCATCATAAACAATCAAAGTTAAAGTCTGTTATTTACATGTGTCAGTGGTGGGGGGGTTTCTATGTGCATGTATGAAGGGGGGTTACACACTGGTATATGTGTCATATTTCACAGCTGTCTCTCACATTCCTCAGCTGTATGCTTTGCCCATTTATCAAACACACACACACACACGCTTTTCACTATTTGTTGACTTTTCACCAAAAAGTCCAAGACTAAACTATTAATTCAGAGAATAATTGGACAATGAATCAAAAATGAAAATAATCATTCGATGCAGATCTAAAGGAGTCAGCGGCTCAGTGAATCTCACTAAAACTAAAGATGAGTGTATAAATGTAAGAAATGTTAGTCCTCACACTCCGGTCACTGAGGGTTGAATCCTTGCACAGATTCAGCCTTACAAATATCTGTGTGCTGTCATCACTAACAAGCTAAGGCCAGGTGAACTCCTGAAGATCTTTACAGATGCAGAATCTTTCAACAGGTGACAGAAATTTAGTGCCTGAGATTCAGATTCAGATTCCTTTATTAGTCCCACAGCGGGGAAATTTACGGCGCAACACTGAAGAGCTGTAGCAGACAGTTTGTGAATGATGACGGTTAAATGATGTTTAAATGTGAGCTTAAATGATGAAGTTTAGGTGCATTTTTCAGTCTTTTTACAGAATATTTTCTGTGTCAGTGATGCAGAAACAGCAAAGAAAAACTAAATGTTCAACACTGCAGATGCTGCAAGTGTGTGCATGTCTTTACTACAACACACATACAAAGTCAAACAATGACACACATACACACACTACAAAACACACACACACTGAATTGTGTAATTCAGTTCAGCTGAATCAAACAGCAGCAGAGAGGGAAATCCACATTTTTTTTTTTTTTTTTTTTTTACACACACATACAGGTTTGTCTCCTTTTACACTTCTGAGGACCCTGATGAACCTAAATCAGCCAATCAGCAACGATCTGAAAACAGTCGGAGCAGAAACGTCCTCACTAGATCAGAACTGAAACTGAACCCACACACACATCCTGTCCGTCCTGGTTCTTTGAACCAGTTTGTGGACCTCGACTAAAACAGTCTACCTGCTGAGTCCAGTAGACTCCAATAGAGTCCAGTAGAGTCCAGGCAGTCCGGTCCAGTTTGTTTCTCGTTAGAACGGCTGCTTTTGCGTCTCCACTGTCAGAAGTTTGGATGGTACCAATACAATCACTTCATATGTACCTTTATTTGTTTCTTATGTTGAGGTAACCTCACTCACCAACGCGGTACTTAAAGACGGCCCTAGAAACACTGCAGGCTGCTGATTGGTCAACAGAATCATCACTCTACCTGACTACAGAGGTGCAGATCTGTCGGAGCACTGGATCAAGTCAATCACTTTCTCCAAGTTCACATGAGACAGTTAAAAGGACATTTAAGGTTGACTGATTCATTCATCAGCTGATCTGCTGAGTATCATCAGGAAATCATTCCACCTTAAAGTGTCGGGTAGCTTCCTGTAGTCTTTGATCGGCTCAGTGAATCAAATCATCTGCAGCGAGCAGTCGTTAACCAGCGAAGAAGAAAAGGCACAAAAACATCCTTAGATTTCAGAAACTTTACAAACATTTCCTCAGGATGGATGTTTTGAACGCAGCTTCGTCCACTTGGCACGAGAAAATGAAATCATCCGATTAGCATTCGACGACTGTCCAGAAACTACCTGCTACAGGTGAGAGTCTGACAGAGAGACACAACGGAGCTGAGCTATTTGAAGTATCAGAGTACAACCTGAAACAGACTGTCACCTGCTGGATGAGAGTTTCTGTGTCAGTTTAGAGAGTGTCTCACCTGCAGAAGTGATGACATCACTTCCTGAGGGAGTGTTGAGGTGGAAATAGAAGTTTCATTGACACTAATTTGCTGCTCTGATGGATTACTGTGAAGTGATCGATCAATCAATCATCAGTGTCGTTACTGACAGTTTGTACTGCTTCATTAAATGTGATTTATTTATCTGACAAAGGTATCGAAGGTAAAAAAAAAAAGACTCGTTTCAGTGACAACAGCTCACAGCAGCTTTCATCAGCTGTTCAACTGCACAATTATTGTTGATGATTATTTTTATATTATTATTGACTATTATTCTGACACTTGTTCATCCAGACTTCTATAAAGTTTAAAAGCGTAACGCTTTCACAGCTTGAATTTAAGTAAGTAAATAAATCAATATAGATTTTTATTGATTTGCTGACGTCATTAACTTCATCGTGACATCTGTTTATATACTGCAGCCGACTACTTCCTGAAAACTACTGAAACACACACACACACACACACACACACACAGAGGGTGGCGTGAGCAGACTGGGTGAATAAATAAATCATTTCCTGAGTCTTTGTTCTGCAGATCAGAGTCCACACACACACACACACACACACACACAGAGAAGAGTATCGTGGTGGTTCCGGACCTGAAGAATCAATAAAGACTAAACATGAGTCCATGCCGGTCTCTGCTGGTCTCCCGCAGACCCGGGTCCCTCTCTTTTGGGAGGTAGGCATACGGGGCACCGCGGTCTCTCTCTGAGGAGGAGCTGTTGGTTTTGTGGCCCTGCAGCTGCCGGAGGGGCGGTGCAGGGTCTCTTTGATAAATACAGCAGTGACACGTGTAAAGCCGCCAGCGGCGCGTGCGGCTCTCACCTTCCCGCCGCCGCGCGGGCAGGTGAGAGCCGCAGAGGTTCGGGCGCGAGCGGCCGCGGGACTCACCTAAGCTGCCGGTGAATCCGTCCATTTTCCAGGAGACGGGGGAGGGGGGGTCCGGGCCGGAGGCCTGCGGGAGGCTGCGCGCACACTGCGGGCCGCAGCGGGGGGAGGAAGAGCCGAGCCGGGTCTGTCCCTGCCGGGGCCGCCCGACGGGACCGTCCGTCCGCGAGATCCGCTGCTCACAAAATCCGCCGCTCTCTGCGGGCTGAAGAAGAGGCCGCTCCCCGGAGGACCGACCGCGCCGACACCGACCGAGAAGAGCCGCCGAGCCGCAGACACGACGGACCGAAGAGCGAACAGACCGAGAGAGGACCGAGGAGAGCCGAGAGAGAGAGCCGAGAGAGAGAGCTTCCGACTCCGCCTGCTGAGGGAGGGACGGGGGGGGGCACAGAGAGAGAGAGAGAGAGAGAGAGAAGTCACTCTCACACACACACACACACACACACACGAGAGGTGGAGAAGGCGGGGGGTGTCAAGTTTCAGCTGCAGTCTCTGAGCAGCAGCGCCCCCCTCCGCGGTCACTCACGTCATTGCAGTTCAGCCGTAGTAGGACAACTCAGTTCATTAATCATATTGATAATCAATCAAAGCGGTCAATAATGAATCAAGTATTGATTGAGTCTGTCACTTCTTCAAATCAATAAAAAGATCATTCCAGTCAACAATACTTCAAGCTACTCAAGTAATCAATGATTCAACATACTAATACAATCATGATTTAATTACTTTACATCAATTATTAGACAGGACATGACACAAGAGGAAGAAGAAAACTGATTGTCTCCTGTAAGGTTTGTGATCAATAGGATTGTTCAGATCAATACAAACTGTATGTTCTTCATCAGTGCTGATTTTTTTTTTTTAAAGAAGAAATGAAACAAATATAGAAGAAACGTTTTTATTTTGTTGACTATGAAAAAACAAAGTCACTTTTATACAAAACAGAATCCCTTCAAAATAAAAGCCTGGTCTTTGCACTCAAACAGAAAAGTGAAATTAAATCATTACAAAAAAAAAAAAAAAATCAAAGAACACTATCAATCATTCAGATTTTCACTGCTGTATTCTTATAAATCTTTATTCATACAAAACATTTCAATAACAACTTAATAAAAAGATTGTTAAGAGTCCAGTGTCAATAAATTTCTCTTCATATTCACCAACATGTGATCACGTGACCTGAAGCTGAGTGCCTCTTTAAATTCTTCTTCTGTGGTTTCTCATGAAGGTAAACTGACGTGTTTGTGGTCAATTCTAGAAAACAGGAGATTTTGGACATTTGAAGACATCACCTTGTCCTTTTGGACATGGAGACTAATCAATCAATTGATTATTGAACTTCAGTTCATCAAAATGATTTTAGGACAGCTCAAGTGACACAACAACATACATGCTCATTACGTTCATACCAGATTCATATCAATCATACAGTGATGACAACTTCACCTGCATGACATCACTGACTCATCCCTCTCTCATTGGCACGAATCAATTCCACTAATGAGCAATATTTTGATAATCAATCATTTGAGTCATGTGTTTAATGATAAACTGATCTATTTCACTGGTTTCATGACTGAATGATTCATTGATTAATAGAGAAAACAGATTAATCAATAATGAGGACGATCATTTCAGATGATGATGATGATGAAGGAGGCACTGAACGGTAAACTGCCAATCAGGTCAAAGGTTACATTGATCAATAAACACTGAAAATAGAAAAAGGCCTGAAGCTGCAGTTTGTGTTCATTTGTTAAACTGCAGGACGAGTGAAGGCAGCTGAACAAGTAGCTCTCAGTGAGAAAACATCAGCGTCACAGGTAATCACACCTTTCACACCTCAGCACGTTCACCTGAATGCCATGTCACCATGGCAACAAGATCATCAGAAGAGCAAAGTGAAGGCAGGTACAGCAGAGTGACTGACGAAGAAGAAGGCATGTCTGACCGAAGAAATTTGGTCCAGTTACACCTGAGGGAGGCTCCGCCCCCTGCAGGTGTAGCTTCAGTAGCTGAATTTGACCTTCTCAATGTCAGAGATCAAGGTCCTGGCCAGGTAGATCCCCACCATCTGATCACAGATAAACAGGTAAACAGACACGTCAGGTATGTAACTTGATACCTGCTGAGTCAGCAGGAAGCTGTGAACAGTAGAAAGCCTCTAATGGGTCAGTCTATGAGGAGTCCAGATCAAGTCTGGATCAAGTCTGGATCAAGTCCAGCTGTGAACTGGTAGCTGAAGAGGTGCCAGTTCACCTGGTGGACACAGCTGTGTATGTGTGTGTGTTTGTGTGTGTGTGGTGGTGTGTGTCCTACAGAGTGTGTGTACCTGTAGCAGAGAGATGACAATGAAGACAATGGCCACAGTGTAAAGATTTCCGGGTAACCAGTCCTCCAACGCAACGATGCAACCTTTAGTGTAGATATAATCACTCCACTCCCTCTGTACAGGAACATGGAAGAACATTGAAGAACGTGTTTCTGAGAGAAAGCTAAAGAACGTGTTCCTGAGAGAAAGCTAAAGAACGTGTTCCTGAGAGATCAGAACGTGATCTTTTGAGTTGTATCTGGTATCTGAAACATGTTAATATGGCAGGAACATTAAATCACATGTTCCTGTTAGAACTATAACATGAACATGAACAGAACATTCTTCATAGAACACTGATCACACTAACATGTCATTAGAGGTCTAAGTAGAAAGTGAGACATGTTCCTGTTAACACGTTAACGTCATGTTCCTGTATTCATGCTGAGATATTTCAGACTGTTCACTCTCTGCAGTGTTTAACGATCATGAGCTTTGCAATCATAAAGGTGTTACTCAGTCTAAACGTCTGGGATCACCTGTACCTGGAGAGACACACCCACTGGCCCTTACCTGTCTCGACAGGGCGTTCAATTTAAAGAACAGGAAGTGACCTCACCTTTAGTCTGTTTCTCACATCATAGCCACACTGCGTGTTCACCACTGAGTCCTGAAACAAACACAAACTGTCATCAACTTCAGACTGACACTGATATCTAACTAGTGTGATTAATCAAGTGTATTGATCAGCTCTTATCAGTACTGATCAGTGATAAACTCACAGCAGGATCAGTGATGCAGCAGGAGAAGGGAACTCCACACTTTTCTCTGCTGCGATGTGTCCCATTACAGCTGAAGTAAACGTTCAGGTCCCAGTCATCCGGTTCCTGAGCTCCACAGCAGTGGTTCTGTAAAAAGAAAACTCAATAATTAAATCAGACCTTTAGTGTCTTGTTCCTGTTGAGTTCTGTTAGAGAAACGAGATACTTCAACAAACTGGAAAAAGAGCTTAAAGATTTTTCAGCTGCACATCCTGATTTTCTATTTGACAACACAAACAGCAATGAGTTACCATCCTCTGCAGAGAGTCGATTAGGTTCTGCAGGTCAATGTCATCTCTGTACGCTTTGACATTGGCCAGGAAGAAGTCGTTGATCCACTCTCTGACCTGACTCTGAAAAACCACTGCCAGCACCGCCGCCGTGAGCTCCAGAACGAAGATGAAACCGATCACGCCTGAAAACTGACCAAAAAAAAGTCTGCTTAGACATACAGCAAGGGTTAACCTCTGATCCTAACCCTGAACCTTGAAGTACAACATCTATGAACTTTAGTAGATAATGTTTTTAAACGTACAAACTTCAGCAGACAGATGTTTTCCCTCAGAGCTCCCACACAGCCTGCGAAGCCTAGGATGAACGTGACTCCACCCACCACAAGGACCAACCAAACGGGGTCGAAACCGTGCAGCCGGGTCACCTGGGTCAGGTCCAGTAGGACTCCCTGTAAACCACAACAGACCAGCCCAGGAAAGATGAACCAGTAAACCGAACAAGCATTCAGGCATTACTATGATGTGATGATGAATGTCATTACATGTGATCTGATCTACAGTATGAAATCACATTAAAATGTTAATAATATTCTAAATGAAACAAGGAATACAAATCGTTTTATTGGTTTAATGTTTAACATGATTTTCACAGACTGAGTGAAAACCATGTTATGATAATTCACCTTCTCACTCCATGCCCAGAAACCAACTGCAATGAAGGCAGATCCAGCCAGCTGGAGAACACACAAAAACACACAAGAACACAGATTAAGAAAGATTTCACACTTCCCGTTCTCTTAACCATACAGGATGCCATGACATCACTTCCTGTTCACTGACTATCAGACAGGAAACAGCTTTCAGTCTCAGCTTTCAGAGGAAACACCACTGTCTCAGTCAGTTCAATATGTGATCAGGTAAACAGGTAAACATGATCAGGAAAACATGTGATCAGATACAACATTTGCAGTATATCATTCAGTCTTCACTGAGCCTGAGACATCTGCAACCTTGCTAAGTGGTCACACGTTGTTGGTTATGAACTTGTGAACATCATCACATTAAAAGGGGCGGGGTCTGTAGCATGTGACCAATCAGAAACAAGGACTTCAAATCAAGCTTTGATCTGAGCCAAATGAAGAAGGCTAGCAGAGATGAGCTAAAAGCATCAGAGCTCAGCGACTGTGTGAATGTGAAACAGAGTGATAATCTCACTGCATCATTACAGCACACCTGACTACAGGTACACCTGAGGATCACATTCATCTGTTCTTCACATCTTCTCATATTGGACACTTTCAGCCTCGTTCTTTGAGCTGCCACCCTGACAGTGTGCAGAGAAAATGCCATCTAACGATTTACATGTCTAGCCTCATGAGAAATGATTGGTGATGTCAGTAAGTGGTGCTTTTACGCACGTTGACCTCTTCTCTTGAACTTTACCTGATCTGGATGCAACAGGTAATCTGTGCAGCATCACTTACTATGGTGACGTACCAGGTAAGAACAAGGGAACCCAATCATGACCCTGAGAGCTCCTGGTTAAACTTAAAGTGACCTCAATGACCCTGAATCCTGCCTCTTAGCACAGGTGTGTGTGTGTGTGTGAGCAGGTAACTCACCCAGAAGATGATGTTGTAACTGAACATCAGGTATTTGTAGCAGCAGCTGACCTCAGCATTGTCATATCGATAGTAGTACATCTGTCAAAATCACACGCTGCAGTTATTGCAAATATATAATGTACATATACTGCATACATATATACTGCAAATATATAATGTACATATACTGCACATATATAAAGTTTACAATCGTTTATATGTTTTATTTAACGAACATCATGCCCCCCCACCCAGTTTACTGAAGTGTTTCCCACAGATCTTAATGCAGAGCTCACTTTATTCACTGCGGTCAAACCAGCCGCCGCTGTATTTCAAGTGCGCATTTGCTGTAAACTGTATGGTAAAAGCAAAGAAACAGCTCTGGAAAGCATTTGGAAAATGACTTTCGATTCCTTCACTCATTCTCACAGATATGGGGCAGGGTTAAGGGAATATTTTAACAGTAACTGTCGGTTTATGAACCAAAAGAACACTGAATCAATTGAAAGTTCCGCAGGGAACATGTTAAAGCCTCGGTAATCTTAAAGCTACCGCCACCAATGACTACTTCCGGATTTCAAAATAAAGCATTTCTCTTTCTATCTGTGTCTGTCTTAGCATAGATTTTGTGAACTACTTTTTAGTCCACTTTAAATTTAGACGAAAATGGCTCTTATTGCTATCCATAAGGGACTTTACCATTAAATTACTGGAAAACTACACAGTTAAAAGTGTTTCATATTATTTGTGCAAGTAGTATAGGAAGTACTAAGTCCAGCAGTACAAATTTGGTGAACTACTTATGGAAAAAATTATATTATTCCACTTTAAAATTTGACGAAAATGCTTCATTTTGCAACCTGTGAGGGACAATTAATTACTGGAAACTACACAGTAGAAGTAGCTGATAGTTTTTGCACAAGTAATATAGGAAGTAGTCCAGTAGCACGTCTTGAGCTACTTATGGAATAAATGGGTTTTATTTAACTTTTTTTTTTCATATCACTATAAAACGGGACTGCAAGACAAGACAGACACAGAGAGAAGATCATATCAGTAAAGAGATGCTTTATTTTGAAATCCGGAAGTAGTCATTGGTGGCGGTAGCTTTAAGATTACCGAGGCTTTAACATGTTCCCTGCGGAACTTTCAATTGATTCAGTGTTCTTTTGGTTCATAAACCGACAGTTACTGTTAAAATATTCCCTTAACCCTGCCCCATATCTGTGAGAATGAGTGAAGGAATCGAAAGTCATTTTCCAAATGCTTTCCAGAGCTGTTTCTTTGCTTTTACCATACAGTTTACAGCAAATGCGCACTTGAAATACAGCGGCGGCTGGTTTGACCGCAGTCTTTATTCTCTGTTCATTTCTCTGTTGATTACGAGCCGTTAATCTGAGTGTAATCCTGCATGTAGTGAAGTTAATGAGACGCTCATCAGTCTGTACGATACCGAAAAACTCCCGTTAAAAGTCCGTTATTAACGGTTATTAACCATTAATGGCCTGTTTTTAACGGTTCTTAACCGTGACAGTGAATGGTCTGTTATTAACCGCTGTTAAAAAGTTCATGGCGCGTTATTAAGCATTATTTAGCGTTATTAAGCGCTAATGGAGAGTTTGTGTTTGTTCGCAACAGACAGGAAGTGGCTAATGCTAAAGCTAATTGTAAAGAGTGAGCAAAAGACTCCACGAATCAGACAAAAAGTCACCGGAAACAGCTGGTAACGGTCGGACTCACCTCAGATAGATGTTAATTGGCTCCTTGGACACTTTGATCAGAACAAAACACCCACTGAGAGGACTTCTGCTTCTACTTCTGGTGAAAAATTCTTCCTCTTCTTCTTTCTTTCCCCCCCCCCTTCTTCTTCTTCTTCTTCTTCTTCTTCTTCTTTTTTTATTATTATTATTGGTAGACCTGGCCACTTCACAGGCGTATTGGTACCACCTGCTGGAGAGCAGATGAGCTGCAGGCAGGTCAGATATAAAGATAGGATCATAAGTACTGACAAATATACAGTAAAATAAGAATAAAGTAGAAACTATACAATATTTAATGGCATTAATGAATAGTCACTAAATGTCTGTTTACCCTGCGTGGTCTGCAGCAAACTTCTGCAGATGTTTTACCAGTCTGTGGTTGCCAGTGTCCTCTTTTACACTGTGGTATGCTGGGGGGGCAGCATATCCAAGAAAGGACACATCCAGACTTGGATAAACTGATCAGGCGGGCCGGCTCTGTGGTCGGCACGAAGCTGGACTCTATGGTGACGGTGGCAGAGTCGAGGACTCTGGACAAACTGCTGGATATTATGGACAATGCCAGCCACCCTCTGCACACCGTCATCAGCAACCAGAGGAGCCTGTTCAGTGAAAGACTGCTCCTTCCCAAGTGCAGGACCAACAGGCTTAAGAACTCCTTTGTCCATCATGCCATCACACTCTACAACTCCTCACATGGGGGGAGGAGGACATAGAGTAGGGGTGGCAGCCATTGTACACTTACCTGTACAACACATACAAACACTTTGGACACTTTTTCCTCTGGTGCAATAATAACCTCATCATATGGTGCAATAACTTTAATTTATAATCCGTAACTTATTCCATACAAGCCATAACTTATTTCTACAAGCCATACTCAGCTCTATATATTTACTTATATTGTTTTATTCTCATTTCTTATTTTTTGTATTTTTTTAAGTACTTACTTGTTTATTTTTCACCTGCGTGCTTCTTCTGTATATATATGCTGCTGGAAACTTAAATTTCCCTGAGGGAGCCATCTCAAAGGGATCAATAAAGTCAAGTCTAAGTCTAAGTCTAAGTGTCTTCACAGACAAACTATAATATTATAATAGTTTAATATAATTTATTTATTGGTCAAGTAAGTGTACACATACAATGATTTCCCCACATTTTTTCATGACTCAGTGTACTTAAGGTAGATATAACAGCCAAAAGAAGACAACAAAGCTAAACAAATAAAGGGAAAGCATAGACACAAGTAGAGCAACTCTCCAGCTGTGGAGGTGCAAAAGGCTCAGGAGGACCACTGCCCACCTGTGATATCCAGGGCAGACGTGTGTAGAACTTTAAAACGGATTAACACACGTAAGGCTCCTGGACCTTTTTTTAGCTGTAATATTTTAGTTGTATAATTTATATTTTAGATCTATATTTATTTTATTATTCTAGTTCTATTATTTATTTTTATTTTTTAATCTATTTTTGCTTGAGTGACTATTTTTGTTAATATATTTTGAGCATTGTTTTAGGGAGCCTGAGATTTAAGAATTTCATTGCCAGTGATTGTTTAATATAAATTTTTGAACAAATGACTGAATTAAGTTCTTGAAATCTTGAAATCTAGTACACCTGAAGTCTACATGTATTCCTCTAAGTAGATAGATAGATGATTCAGTTGTCATAGCAGCCAGGCACATAAAAAAACAATAAAATATATATATAGGATGTCTTATCTAAAATATAAGTATAACACAAGTATAAGTAAACACAAGTATATACATTATATGATATATAGCATATGTTTAATAAATACCTGACTATGCAAAATTTACATTTTTATAAGTTATATTTAATATCAATATATTGTAAATTAATAGGTCACATATCACATATATAATATGACAGATACTCTCAAGCAGTCAACAGTGTTGGAGTGAAAGCGATTTAATCCAGTTCAATGACCATGATTTCCTGCATCATTCCTTCAGACAGCAGGGTTGAAGGAGTCTGTTGCTGAAGCTCCTCTTAAGCTTCTCCAGTGTTTTGGGTTAGGGTTAGGGTTAGGATGGGAGGCATCATCCATGATCCTCAGCACACCAAAGCAAAGAGGATGGTCGCATCAACAGGCGGATCAAACATCACAGCAGCATCTTTCTGTTGTTGTCACTAGTACATCTGTAGTCCACCTGTAGTCCACCTGTAGTCCACCAGCACACCTGTAGTTCATGAAGACACCTTTAGTCCACCTGTAGACCACCTGTAGTCAGTAACACACCTGCAGTCCACAAAGTGAATGACTGAATGAATGAATGAAGATGAATGAATGAATAATGTGTCATTAATGAATGCACGAACAGCATTAATGACTAAAGGAATATCAGATTAATGGATAAGTGATTGAATGAATGAATCAGTTGCTGTTAGATTAATAGAACATTTGTTCATTCCTTCATAAATGAATGTTTTTTCAATAAAGGTAGAAATAATGGCTTAATAAATTCATGGATGAATAAATGATTGATCTGAAACTAATGGATGAATGAATAAATGACTGGATAAATGAATAAATGAAGATGAACGAATGGATGAATGTTGAATGAATGAATGAATGAATAAATGGGTGAGTATATGATCAGGTTTTGATTGCAGAGTTATTTGATGGTCTTCACTCTGTTGCTACCATGGTGACAGCCTGTCTGAATGTTAACGATGTGACGAGCTCGTTAAGGTCATTCTGCTGCTCCTAACGAGGACACTCCTTCCTGAGAGATGCTGAAGTCACAGGGTCACATGGTTTGTAACTGTTGTCACAGTAACCAGCTGGGCAGCTCTCAGCGACAGAGCCAAATGTGACTGACGTTCATCACCTCGAGAGAAAATGAATGATCAGATGATCGGTCAGTTTTAGGACATCAATCAGGAGTCAATCAAACGTCAGTGGAACTTTTTACAGGACAACAACGTCAGTTTGAACAGAACCTTTAACACTATGTCACTGAGTCTTTCAGGTCTCAGTCTGTTTTTGGCTCCTTGATTCTCATGAAGAGAAAATCTCACTGAAACAGCAAACAGTGTGAAACTGGATCAAAATCTCATTTAGTCTTTGCAGCCCAATTCTTGTTGTTACTATGGAGACGGTGACCTGATGTTCACTGTCACCATGGTGACGGAACAGACAGGATTCTGGTTCACACTCTGATGTTCAGCTGCAGTTTGTCAAAACAACAGAAAACAGACAGGATGTCTCTGTTCACATGAAACATTATCCAGGGTTATATATATATATATATATATATATATATATATATATATATATATATATATATATGTACATATATATGTACACACATACACACACACACAACTCCTCACAATCCTCTCAAGGCTGCGGTTCTCCCTTTTGCTGGTGCACCTTTTCCGACCACACTTTTTCCTTCCACTCAACTTTCTATGAATATGCTTGGATACAGCACTCTGTGAACAACCACCTTCTTTAACAATGGCCTTTTTTGTCAATGACTGTTTTCTGGACATCTGTCAAGTCAGCAGTCTTCCCCATGATTGTGTAGCCTACTGACCCAGACTGAGAGACCATTTAAAGGCTCAGGAAACCTTTGCAGGTGTTTTGCGTTAATTAGCTGATTAGGGTGTGACACCATGACTTTCCAATATTGAACTTTTTCACAATATTCCAATTTTCTGAGACACTGAATTGTTGGGTTTTTGTTATCTGTAAGCCATAATCATCAAAATTTCAAGAAATAAAGGCTTGAAATATTTCACTCTATGTAATGAGTCTATATAATATATGGGTTTCATTTTCTGAAATGAGTGACAAGAAATATTTTTGGATGTACCTGTATGTGTAAAATGGGATGGTTCACTTTCTTCTTCTTTTACTTCACACAGTTTAACCTAATCAGTGTTAAGGGAGGGACTCTGTGTGCATTTGTAGAGTTCAGTGTGTTGGTTTATCAGCTGTGTGTCAGTGTTTGTGTGTGTGAGATGTGATCTGTTACTGTGACGCCTCGCCTCCTGTATACCGTCACCGTCGCCAAGGCAACAGGGCCAGTGATATGACATGTTACACAACTTTCAGATGATTTGGGAGGATGAGTTAGAGCTATGAGTGTGTGTGTGTGTGTGTGTGCGGAGGACACTGAACAGCAGGTAGGTGGAGTCGCAGGTGAGTAAGTAAAAGCTTTATTACAGGTTTATGTTCACTTTGTCTTCTGAAGAAAGTGTTTAGAAAGGATCACAAGATGGCCGCTGCCTGTGAACTACACATTGCTCAGTATCATTATCTGTACATTATTCAGCCCATGTTCTCCAGAGACTTTATGGTCTATATATACCCTATGATACTTTTTATATTACAGCAGCCACAGGTCCAATAACACATGCTATGAGCTGGCCCACTGTTGATTCACACACTACCCTGTTTACTGAAACAATCCCATAAAGAAGTAAATATCAACGGTTCCTGCTGAAATGACTGTACATGGGTTGTTTGTACACTGACAGCTGAAGTCTCCATTAAAGCTGCAGCAGCAAGCTCCATTCAAACAATCTTTTCAACTGAGTTTAACCTCAGCAGCACCTCTGAAACCCTCTGAGTATAAATTTGGTATTGAAACATGGTTTCTTTTCAGAGAATGCCAAGGTTGTGATATAAAAGACGAGACAATTTTCTAACAGAATGAATCAGTTCATCACCTCCTACTGTGTGACTACATTCAGCCTGTAGATACAAAATCAAATTCAATTAACAGTTTTATCTCTTCATGGAGCTGCTAATGCTTTTAGAGAAACTATTTGTTAATGACTCACAATGACGCATGCAGATTGTAAATCTGATCTGAATTTATTGTAGGAATAGAGATTCAACATTTACTGACAGCTTCTCAGGTCTCAGTCTGTGTTCTTGTTTTTCTATGAAAAGGTTGGCTTGTTGTATTTGTCAATAACCACAATGCTTTTATCCTGAACAGGAAGGAGTAAAAAAATACAGTTTATATGTTTAATAATGTTTAAAGGCAGTCTGCATTTAAACATGATTCACAGTTATGACCAGTTCATAGGCCACAGGAAAGGAGGGAGACATACGCCAAACTGCACAGTGTATACCTAACTGTTACCAACCCTAACCCTAACTGAACTGTACACCAAATTGTACACCAAACTATACAATGAACTGTACACTGATGCTAAACTGTAAACTAAACTGTACACCAAATTGTACGCTAAGATGTAAACTGAACTATAAACTAAACTGTAAACTGAACTGTATGCTGCACACTGTGCAATAACAAACAGCACTTTATTAAATGAGGTAACAAATAAAACTGCACTGAGGTGTGAAAATCACTCAGTGATGTAAGAGGGAGCAACACGAACAGCAGTGATCAGAGCCTGGTGAATGGCAAAGGCTTTCTGAGCTTAAATGACTCACAGTGGTGAGGTGTTACAGTGGTGAGGACATAGAGTAGGGGGGGTAGCCATTGTACATTTACTTGTGCAACACATGCATACACAAAAATGTACACTTTTCCTCTGGTGCAATAACCTCATCATATGGTGCAATAATTTGAATTTATAATTTTTTAACTTATTCCATACGAAGCCATAACTTATTCCATACAAAGCCATATTCAGCTCTTTATATTTACTTATATTATTTTATTCTCATTCTTTTATATTTTGTATTTTAAGTGTTTACTGTTTATTTTTCATCTGTGTGCTTCTTCTATCTGTGTGCTGCTGGAAACTTAAATTTCCCTGAGGGAGTCATCCCAAAGGGATCAATAAAGTCGAGTCTGAGTCTGAGTCTGTCTGTTCCCAGTCAGCGTTATGACCCCTCAGCTCCACCCAGCTGACACTAACCACACTAACAATATGTTGACAGGCCTTAATGTTCTGTGTTCACCGTAAAACTGATTTGATTTCATATCTACAGGCTGACCATAGTTAGACAGCAGAAGGTTTACTGTCTCGTCTTTTATCTCATATCCATCGCGTTCTCTGAAAACTTTTTTTCTTTTCTACCTCATCACTTTTGTCCATGGATAAACAACAAAGATACAACTTGTTTAAAGTGAAATGACAGTTAGTGAGGAAATGTTCTGGTGTCAGACTGTTGTTCAGGTAAAGCTGATCTGAGGTCTGTTGATGGCATTATGTGAAAGATGAGGGAACAGATAATCCTAAATAATCCCACTGAATCCATATAATAAGAGAGGTAATAAGAAGCGGATCAGGACTTATGAGGACCGACTCAACTCACAACCCCAAGGACGAATAAACAACTGATCTCTTGGCAGCTGATGTCAGAGAGTTTGTCCACAATAATATTAAATAAATTCACATTAACATTGCAAATTTTTTTTCTCTGCAGCTGCCTCCACTCAAAAACACTCCAGATAAATAGAAGCTGATTTCAGACCAGTGCGATATCAGTATTTAGACTGTCTACCTCCACCACCTCATTTACATCTACTAAAAAGTCAGTTTTATTAAAATTTGACATTAACTGGAGGAAAGATGTGTTTTTTTTGTCCCTTAAGAGTGGTTTAAAATTTAGAGAAACTTCAGAAACACTCTGCTTTAATGAAGAAATTGTTGATTTAATAAAGAACATTTAAGAGATCATATCCTGTGTTTCAGTTCATGGTGACAGCGTTGCTTGATTAAAGGGACAGTCTGTGTAGTTGTGCTTTGGTTTGAACTATTTCATATCCCTGAAGATGAAGAAAACAATGAGAAATGTGATCAGTGAGATCTTTCACACTTCAGCAGCTCTGCTGTCCTGACATTCAAAACCAAAAGTTTCCAACACTTCAACTTCCTGTTTCTGAGTCTGCTGTCACTGTGGAAACTGTGGACAGTGTCCAGCTGGTCCTGTCAGATCCAGTTACACCACAGACTGCTGGTTTAACCCCTGATGGTCCACAGAGGAGACTCAAATGGCTGAACAGGTGGTGTTTGTACTGAGGGGGGCACTACAGGAAACAGTGACATGGAAGAAGTTCATCGTCTGTCACAGTTACTACAGTTTGTGTCTCCTGTTTCCAGTGGAGACATTTCTGGATCTGGATTCACACAGTTCATCTCAATCACAATTGAAGGTGTTCATGTTCATGCAGAGAGACGGAGAAATTATTTTATTTTGCAGGACTTTGCTTCACTAATCAAAAGCCAGACAGTTCCTGGAAGTGGAGATCTGGGGATAATAAAATAAGTAATAATTTATAATTATGGTTTGTCCACATTTTTAGATGTAAAGGACAACAAAGGTTTCAGTGTTATAATCAATTTAATACTTCATGTTAAAATTTAAATACCACTGAACTTAACACACTGACATTTTACCTTTCACAAGGATCATATGACCAAATATAAGACATGATATCAGACTCAAAGATGCCGTCCAGTCACTCAGTATTACACTGAGTCTCACAATTTAAACTTTCTGTCAAAATTATATGAATTAATGACGATATCAATCAAACAGTAAGAACTGAGTTGGTTTGAATGAGAGTGGATTGTTTTTCTCCAACATGTTCACATAGGACTTTGACAAGAACGAGCTCAACTACCAGATTTTTACATTTTTTTTAATTGAACTTGCCTGAATGTGGTATTTGAACACTGAGTATGTGAAGTTTATGTCTGAGTGAAGTGGTTCAGTGCTATAAAGTGAAGGTGCATTTATTGGGCCAGAAGTAGCTCTGTCCACAAGGATTGTGTGTGTTAAAATGAAGGATTACTCAAGTATAATTATACTGTTTTTCATTATAAAACAGGGTAGCCCAATGAAATGGTATATTGCAGCTCCTTCACACTCACATAAATTGCAAACATTAAAATTCTGGAGAAATCTAAACAGCAGCAACAAAACAAATGGTGGACTAAATGGTTGGATTCAACAACTGTGTAACTTCTCATCAACCCCAACTCTGAGTCTACCTCCCCTCAGTCCATCAGAGTCTTGTAGGCTCAGGATGTTGTGATTGGGCCAGATTTATGTGAAGACGAGGACACAACAGTCCCTGATGTCCTGTTGCTGGGTTAGCCTGAGTCTTATTTCATCCATTTGCTTCCGTGTAACAAGACAGTAGCCATGAGTAAACTGAGTAATGGAGTAACCTCAGTCCAAGCTGGGCCACTGCATTTAATCCAATCCTGGCTTTTCCAGCGTTGATGAGTGGTAGTATGTGTTAATAAAGGTGAAAACAAACAAGGAAACAAAGCAAAAGAAAACAAACAAACCAAAACAAGATTTGGTTTAAATTTCATCATTATTCATTATTTGTTCATAAACTGAGGTGAAGCTTATTAATGCTGCCAATCTGGAGGACAAATATCCTGAAAGTAAAATAAAATAAACCTTCCTCTCCTAAAAATTAAGACAAATGGGAACTGAACAGGCGAGGCAGCTCTTCAGTTGTACAAACTAAACTGTTAAAATAAAACGTTCTAGTAAAGTTGTGAAAAGTTTTCATAGGATTGAATGAGGTGTGATTTTTTTCTTATAATACATCAATCTGTGTTTCCTGCAGCATTGCATCTGAATTCACTGTAGAATTAATGTTGAACTTCACTTTGTTGCATCCAGCTCAGCAGTGTTGCTCACTGGTTACACTATAGATTGTTTGGATTGTGTTCACTTCAGCAGCACTGCTTGGTTGATGAACTCACAGCATCGCCCCCACCTGAGCAGTATCACTGCTCACTGGTCAGTTGATGAACTCAGCAGACAGGCTGTGGGTGCAGCGAGCAGAGCGCACCTTGAGCTCGTGGTAGCACTGCACAAAGCTGTGGTAGATAAAGGTGATGGGCAGTGCCAGAAGCACGATGCCGCTCACCACGCAGAGACCGCCCAGCACGCGTCCCGCCACCGTCACTGGGTACATGTCTCCGTATCCCACTGTTGTCATGGAAATAATGACCCACCAGCAGGCGGCAGGGATGCTAGCATAGTCCTGGTTTCCTGTCTCCAGGTCCAGGCCGTGCTCCAGTAGCTGGGCCAGCGCGCTGAAGATTGCCATGGCGACACAGATGAAGACCAGTAGCATCATCATCTCGCGATAGCAGCGCCGCAGCGTCAGGCCGAGCGTCTGCAAACCCAGAAAGTGACGTGCCAGCTTTATCACCCAGAAGATCCGCATTATACGCAGGACACGCAATGTGACACCGGCCCGCTGCAGCTGGGAGTTCTCCCCCGTCATGATTGTCACGGTGACAGAAACGTAGTATGGCGTGATGGCCAGCAGGTCGATGATGTTCAGAGGACGGCGGACAAACTCACACTTATCCCGAGACACAAGGAAACGGACGATACACTCTGCTGTGAACCAACCAATACACACCGCCTCGATGATCCTGCAGGGGGGAACAGCCAATCAGAGAAACAAATCTAGTCTACAAACACATACGGTAACACACACATATCAAAACAGTCTTTAGGTGGTCTAGGATATGTCTTACCTGTGCTGGTCCAGGGTCTCTGTGGTCTTCCAGTCTGGTAAGGTGCTGGCACACAACATCACCATAGAGATGACCACGAACATCACTGACACCGAGGCAAGGATCTGTGCCGCCAGCGAGGATGTGGGTTCCTCGAACGTCCTCCTCATCCTCTCAAGCCAGCGGCTCCGAGGCTCCTCTGGGCTCCGTGGCTCCTCCTCAGGGAAGAAATGGACAAAACAGTCGGACATGCGTTCGTCGAGGCGTCTCTGGCAGCACGGCTGTAGGTCAGCGCTCTCCAGGCCCCAGTACAGCATCTCATTATAGAAGGACAGCTCACACATGTGTGGCACGAAGCGCAGCTTCCCATGCTGCACATACAGCATGATGAAGCTGAAGGCCTCTGAGTGACGGTCAAAGAAAAACTCATTCCTGTCACGGTCATAGTCGTCGCAGAGCTCCAGCAACTCGCTCTCCGACACACAGCGATGCAGTCGACTGAGTCTGCTGAGAGGGAGGCGCTTCATCAGCTCTGCTGAGCAGGAAAACCTACGACCACCAACATTCAGGGTGCAAAAAGTGCCTCCAAACTTCATCTTTAATTTAAATACAAAGGCAGTTTCCAAACCTCATGGTCTCTTTGTTCAAAAGCTGAAGTTGCTGCCAGACATTTTCAGAGTTAATTACACCTCCAGCTGCTGCTTCCAAATATCAGTTTTTTAAAACATCAACTCAATTTTCTGTATAAAAGCACTGCTGCCTTTTCCAGACTTAGTCTTGTTTTTGTAAAAAAAAATGTCCATCTTCCATCTCAGACAGAAGCCATTCTATCTCATCAGCTTCCTGTTTTCATCTTCGCATAAAATCCTTGTTTTCCTCCAAAGATCTTCTTTGATGCTTGAATGATATAAAATGTGTCCATATGCATCAATAACGTGTGTTATCTCTGTTTCAATGACCTACTGCCCTAGTTTGATTTTAGATGATCTCTCTCACTAACACGACATTATTGTCAGATATTTTCTATTGAAACTTTTCAGTCTAAATAATCTTAAATGCACTTTCCTGCAGCAAAAAAAACAACAAAACAAAACAATAACAGACATCTCTCATTAAAATTAAAACCTCACCAGATTTCAGATTCAGTGTTGAGCAGCTTCACATGATGCAGTTCTCCCAACATTTGGGTTTAAAGTTGATATAAATTACATCAATGGATCCTGTTTGACTTCTGGTTTGTTTCTTCTCGTTGTTGAATCTGATACTAAAGAGCAGCAGCAGCACATCCTCCTCTTCCTACTTCTCTTCCTCCTCCTCCTCCTCCTGTCTGAGAGGAGGAGGAGGATCAGAGTCGATGATTCAATCAGCAGTCAGTCTGAACTGGAGAGAATCTGAACCTCCACAAACCCCTTCAGTGTCTGACAAAGTAAAGAGGGACACTGCTCTTCAGCTTCATCCTTCTCATCTTTTTGTTGTTCTTTCTTCTGTTTTTCCTCTTCTCTCTCTTCCTTCTCTTCCTCCGTTTTCTCCCCTTGTTCTACATTTCAGTTTTCCATCTCCTCTTTGTCATCTCTATCATCACCCAGAATTAAACATTGAATTCACTTAATTTTAATTAATTAATGAACATCAAAAGCACATATAAATAATGAGTCAGCTATTATTAATTCATTAATATCATGCAGAGTTTATTATGAAGAAATGGCTCCATCTGCTGGTTGACTCTGTAACAGGTAACTGGTCCATCAGTGGGGTGTTCCACAAAGCCGGATTAAGGGAAAGCCTGACTTATTTCGATAAGTCTGGCTCATTTAAGAGAGAGTCTCCGCTCCATCATCGTCACTTATCTGAATGCCTGCTGAGTAACCGTGGCAACTAATACTGCAGCACGAGTCTGTTCCGGGGCAGCTAAGCTAACTGTCGAGCTTAGTTTAACTGTGTCAAAGGAATGTCCAACAGGGCAGAAACAGACTCCAGAAAGAAAGTGTCATGTCTTGTTAAAAAAAAATAGAAAAACTTGTGAAAATCATGTCTCCACTCTTTCACTGTTTCCACAATCAATCAGTCAATGAAACCTCAGTTATATGGCACAATTCACACATCAATTGTAACTTTCAGGTACTGAAAATTGAATAAAATAAAAAAAGAATGTGGTTGATTTAAAAAATAAATGAGAGCGATCTGGAAATTTTTTTAAATAAAAAATAATGAATTAAAAATGTTTGTCGGGCAGAGCATCGCTCTGTGTGAATATAAATGTGTGCCTAACATATGCTGACCTCAGTGTACAGAGGTAGACATTTTATGAAATTTCAACACAATATTTCAGTGACCTATTTTTGTAATGTTATGTCTCCATAATTAAAGTAAAAAGGAAAACTAATAAAAATAAAAAACAACTTTGCATGTATTGTGCAATTTTAAAGAAGCTTGAATGTAACACTGACGCTCAGAGCAGAAGGACCCAAATGCAGGACAATCAACACAGCAGAGAAGTTTTAGATAGTTTATTTTCAATTGATCTTCCGATCTCAGAACGTGAGGAAGACAATTACCAAAAATGTCGTGACTTGACTCTTGGCTTGGTTCAGAACAGGAACTTGACGCAAGAACAAGGACAACGATCTGGCAACGAGACAGGGGAAAACGTAGACAATATATACACATGAGGTAATGGGGAACAGGTGGAAACAATCAGGGCGGGGCAGACAATCTCACAAGCGGAAAAAAAAACAAGGGCAGGAAGTTAAGGGAACTTGAAACGATAGGAGAGTTAGGGATTTCAAAATAAAGCAGACAAGCCAGAACAGGAAACAGAAAACGTGACAGACATGAAAACTTAACAAACTTGATGAGACATAACACTGAACTTTAAGCACTTCAGCTTCTCACAAGAAAACCTGCTCATATTTTATTTACTATTATTTAAAGTTTTCTCCCCATTTTTTTAGAATATCAGAGCCACTGAAAACATTACATATCATAGATTTCACAAAAAAAAGTCAAAATATGTAAAGACAAATGATGTGGTATTATGAGAATAAAATTACAATAAAAGTTTTTTAAGAATAAAGCTTGAAACTTTTGGGAATAAAACTGTAATATTTAGTGAAAAAATTCAAATTCCTCTAACTGGAAAAAAAGGCACTTGAGCATTATGTTTTACTGATACGTTATTGGAGAAATTATGGCGAGACACAGCACACATGGATTTATTCTATAATGCTCTCTGATTATTTCATATCTGTGTAAAAATATACAAAAATATACACAATGTTCACTGATACATAAATTAATTAAGATGATTTATATATTTCAATATTGGGTGGTCATAAATGTGATGTCACCACATACAAATGTTTATCAGGAGTAAAGTTCCTAATAAAAAATGAATAATGAATGAATATTTGTGTTTAAATGGAGTAATTCATAAGTTGAGTAACTCCATTACCTGTAAATGGCATCAAATTATTTAGGCTACAAACAAAATAAAGTCAAAATGATCAACCATTTTACTTGCCAATCAGAGGTCCCCTGATTTAAATCTTCATGTTGTTCATGTTGAAATGTATTTTATTTTGACAGGTTCCTTGTATGGCTGATTGGATCAGCGTTGAAATAAAGATTTATTCAATTGTATTGTTCTTGATAGAAGAGCTGACATTCAGCATCAGAAGAGAAAATGTTCACAGTTTCAGCAGGAAGACATCGTGATCGTTCAAAGGTCATTCAAACAGCGACTAAAGATTCTGTCTCTTCACCTCAGAAACCAGACTGAATCTTTGGACCTGGATCAACTCGTCTATTTTCTATATGAACCTGGATGATTTCTGACAATTGCTTGTGAACACTTGTGAAAGTCACTAATGACCTGTTGACAGCATCAGATAGAGGGCTTCTGTCTGTACTTGTCCTGTTAGACCTCAGTGCTGCCTTTGATACAGTTGAGCATCACATTCCTGTTGCTGAGAATGGAAAAACTGCTTGGCATTAAAGGGTCTGCATTAAACTGGTTCAGATCATACTTATCAGATCGGTCTCAGTTTGTCCATATTAATAATGAATCCTCTGTGCATACTAAAGTCTGTCATGGAGTTCCACAAGGTTCAGTGCTAGGTCCAATTCTGTTTATTTTGTATATGCTTCCCCTTGGCGATATCATCAGGAGGCACTACCATAGATTTCCATTGTTATGCTGATGACACCCAATTATATTTATCAATGGAGCCAGACAAAACTGATCAGCTCCTGAAACTCCAGGCCTGCCTTAAAGATATAGGCTATATATATATATAAGATATAAGGCTTGGATGACAAGAAATTTCCTGCTGTTGAACTCAGATAAAACTGAGGTGATCCTATTAGGTCCGAAACACCTGAGGAACACGTTTTCTCCTAAGATAGCCTTGCTGGATGGCATTAACTTCGGCCTCCAGCACCACTGTAAGGAACCTCAGAGTTTTATTTGAATCAGGATATGTCCTTCGACACCCATATTAAGCATATTTCAAGGTCTGCCTTTTACCACCTGCGCAACATCGCAAAAATTAGGCACTTTCTGTCCCAAAGCGATGCTGAAAAATTAGTCCATGCAGTTTGTCTCTTCCAGGCTGGATTATTGTAATTCACTTTTATCAGGCTGCCCGAACAAGTCGTTAAAGACTCTACAGCTGGTCCAGAATGCCGCTGCTCAGGGTGCTGACTAGAACCAGGAAAAGAGACCATACTAGGGTTAGGGTTAGGGGTTAAGGTTATGAGCTGATGTATATGACTCAGTAGATTTGTTCTGACTGAATCAGAGATGAAACAGAGTGAATAAAAATCATGGCAGCACAGCATCGACATCTGAGCAGGAGAAGGAAAACTAAAGAGCAACTGTGAACTCCAAATAAAATCTTACTCTCTTACTCTCAGAGTGAAACAGCATGGTGACCTTGGACACATTTCTGAGTGTGAGCAGGGTCTGGTTAGCAATAATCATAATAATAATACTATAATAATAAGAACATTGTAGGAAGTATGAGTGAAAATAAAAGAGACACATTTTTAGAAAGAGCACAGTTATAGAAACACTTTTACTTAATAATAGCTTTTATTGCATTTCAAAAACAATCGTTTCTCTTCACAACAAACATTAGAAAATCTTTGCTCTGATGGCACAAAGCAACACTACATGTTGTTTTTTACAGTACCAGAAGGTTTGCTAACAGCTTCACTATCATTCATAGAAACGTGCATATATACAGGGAAGCTCCTGTATTTTATATAAAGCCCTAAAAGAGATTCAAAAATAGAAGAATATTTCTAAAGTGGCACTACACATCTTTTTCCTACAAACAATCTTCTGCTGAGTCAAATCTGACATTTCATACATATTCCTGCTTTACACTTAATACTTCATATATAATTATATGTATTTCAACAAGCTAAACGTATGCTACTTTCTGTACAACAACAAAAAATAATATAAAATAAAAAAGCAGAAAAAATGTTTCAAGTGGAATACTTTTTGTAAAATTAATTCATAATCTTCATGTTCTCATCCATGAAGTCAAAACAGTTTCTATTCAAATCATCGTCTCTGAGGTTTGTTTGTGTGGTGGCGGTGGAGGAGGACGCAAACATTGTTTGTTTCAGAGCTCAGAGCAACATCACATCAATAAATCTGTTGATGACAGACCAATCAAACGATTGCATTTATGTACATAATGTTTAAGAAAACATTTGAGGCAGAGAATGAAGGAAAAACAGTCTTACTGCTCAATTTCACTGCTGACGTCCTGAACTAAATCTACTTTTCATCATGTGGGGTGGATGACCCAGGTTTCATGAGTCCTTTCATGAATGTTTCAGCAGAGTGGTGAGAAACGTGAGCAGAAGCTGTTTCTGTCATTCATCTCTCTAAAATCTGAAACTAAGACACTGAGCTTTTCTATTGATCATACATACTATTCATGTTATTGATCATACTGTTACTGTTATAGCTGCATTAAACTAAAGAAACTGCTTATTCTGCATTCATTTACCTTTATAAAAGTTAAAGGTTAAACTGCATGTTCTTACACTGTTTATTACTTATACAATGTCATTAAAGTTGAATTTAATTTAACGTGACTAAAGAAAGAACAAGGTCTCTCTCTGTACAACTACATTTACAATAACTATCTTGAACACTTGTCATGTATAAAACATCAAACATAAAAAATGACCCTCAGAGGGTTGAGTTAAATTAAAAATAGGTTTACTTTAAAATGAAATGATCCATGGAAAAGTGCCTGTAGTATTCTCATGGCTTGGATTTTGCCTTCTTTGTTCATTGTTTTGGATAAAAGCATCTGCCAGATGAATAAATGTGACAAAATTCAAATGTACTGATCTCAGCTTCATACTTCATTCAGCACGTTGCTCAAGATAACTGAAACACCTGATGACCAAAATCAGAATTACTTAACTAACTTTCTCTTGATGACCAGTGGTGTCAGCTCTGATTAGAAGTTGAAGATTTACTGATCAGGTTTTATTTCTATCTCACAATAAATTTAAATTAATACAACACAATAACAAATAAGACAAACTTTACTGTGACACGGTTTTATGTCATCTTCTGTCTCCTAACAGGAATTTACCATCAGGCAAAATATTTCACAGTGATTTTTTTGGGAGTGACAAAGATTTTGTTCATCTTTAAGTAAAAAAAGGTCTGTGAACTCAGTCAAAATTCTTTTGAAAACATTTTTTTACCCTTGAGCATGATTTCAGCTTTTTGTTACACCTGTCGTCCACCTGTCCACCGCCATCACAGCCCAACGGCAGCAAATTGCACCTGAACACAACCTGGCGCAGACTAACAGCATCCAACCTGACATCTCGCCAAGGAGACGCAAAGAAATTCCGTCCTGTCAACACTGTTTTCTAAAGTTTTTCCCAGCAGTTTGAGAGTGTCAAGTTTGGATGACTGAAATCTGTTAATGCCACAGAAGAGCTGGACATCTCTACCGATCAGATTTCATTCCTTAATTTGGTCAGTGTTACTTATCTGTTACTCTGTTTTGTGATCAGTAGATTACAGTTTGATAATTTTAGTGACAAAACTCATCATAGAAATACTTTCTGGACTGTTCTGGACCAGAGAGAAAAACATTTCTGCTGATGAACTTTAACCTCTCACTGACTCTAGCCACAACTTTAACCTTTATAATTGCGTCATCTCTAAAAATGTTTTCTTCTAATGTCATAACTTTTTTCACAGAAAGATCTCTTATGTTACAATATTCTTCCTCCAGATCATACAACTTTGCCAACAATGATCTGACTGCATGTCTGGTACACTGGAAATAAATCAGCTGTGACCATCAGCAGAAACATCCGATTCTGGGCTGATGTCAGACGCTTCATTTGTCCAATTTCTGGGACTTCAGGGACTAAAGATTTTACAGGTCTGTCCCCTCTCAGAAGTCCAGTCACCACTCTGAAATTTAATTCAGTGTGTCGAAACTCAATTCATTCATTCATTCGTTCAGCTTTTTCCAGACTTGGTGTGCACACATATAAATGTTAGCTAACGTCACATAATGGCTGAGAACTTTAAAACATTGAGTAAATCCTCTCATTCTCCAACAGCGTCAGATGTCTGGTTTTAACTAAGTTAACTCATCTTTGTGTGTCGGGTACAAAGCAACTCTCTGTTCTGGACACCGATGAAACATCAGACTTTGTTAGAAACTGTTTGTAAGACTTAGATTGTGAATAAGGTTTCACCTTCTTAAAGTTAAAAGAACAAATCACAAGTGTTTAGTCCATTATTTGTCATTAACATCATGGCGGATGCATAAAGTCCTCCAAATCACGGAGAAGGAGGACATTTTCAACAGTCTCTGACTTTCTGTTGTTGGATCACATCCTGACAGGCTGACACGTCACCTTTCCCAGAAACCACCTCTTCTGTTACCTGTGAAATGTTTGCGTTTGCTGGTGCGATACACCTTCAAATGTTTCCTGCTGTTTGACTCTGTTTGGATTCATTGCACTTATATAAGTACATTATTTTATATATAATCATATTTTGATTTTTAACCGCTTGTTGATGTTTTCTCCTTCAGAAATCAATGCTGCAGAAGCTGCAGTTAAGCCTGTGAGCAGTAGGGGGCAGTATTTCTCTGGCCCACTTTACATTATCTGTGAAGGAGCAACTATTCAGCTCTTATCTGCCTCCAACAAGATGAACTCGCAATATGTCCACACTCGGTCGGTGAAATGTAAAAATACATTTTTTTTTTTGGTGGATTGAAGGAAAGGCACATGGGGACGGGGCTTAGTGGACTAACCTGGGCCCACGGGCGCCATCTATCAGTAAAGATGGATACGGAGCTCGTGTCCAAACACAAACCGTGATGGTGTCACACAACAGCCCATACAGGTACGCTCAGGTACATCAACACATCATCACAGCGGTACAAAGACAGAAAGTCATTAGAAATACTTGTTAAGGCACAGGTTTTGGTTCTGGTTACAGATGAGATCTGAGAGGCTCTCAGGTGGAGATTTAAACAACAGTCTTTACTGTGTTAACATCACGAGGACTGCGCCCCCTTCTGGCCAACACTGGTTTCTAACATTGCTAATAAAGAATACTGCAAAAAAAGAAAAGGTCCTCGCCTGACATTTCCAGAGAAAAGTTGGAATAATTTGAACGTAAAGTCATACAAGATTTTTCTCATAATAGTATACATTTTTCCTGAAATATTATGACTGCATATGCACAATACTGCAACTCATTTCTTTAAATATTCTTGGACCCAACTTGGACTCGACTGATCAGATTAGTCAAGTGATTAAATTTCAGTGTCAGTGAAATGGTTTTGAACACAATTAAAAAATTTACTTTCTGCCCTAAAAATCAGTTTTTCAGTAAGAGTTGTTTTATTTTCTTTCCTCAGTAGTTCCCTCAGGAGGCATGTTGCTGACATTTTGGAGCCGTGTTTCAGGCATTTTGGGTTCATAGGCTTTACATATTTCAGTGCAGGCAGCTGTGGTCACATGACATCAGGCCAACCGTGATGAACATCACGTCCATCATCAGTTCTTGTTAAATAAAACGTTGTGAGGTTCTCAGTGTGACAGGAAGCTCTGAGGCACATCGACAGTAATACAAACACAGTTGTACCTGAACGCCTCGCTCACAGTCATCAGCATCACCTGACAGATTAAGTTAAATTAAAATCAGTTTGTTGGAGCAAAAGTTCCCCTCAGAGGAACTGTTCTTTTAAACTTTCTCTGTTCATCTAATTAAACATATTTCATAGTGAATTCTGAGTTTTATGTTGATGATTCAATGATAGAACAGCAGAAGTCTGATTAAAAAAACATCATAATGATTGGATGTTTTCACATCAGGAAACTTAGTTGAGTTTTGTTTTTTAGCTGCTGTAAATAAAATGACTTTCAATCATTCAATCATTTATTGTTGAAATCTCCGGCCAGCAGAGGGCGGCGCTGCAGATTACAACTGTGAGCAAGGCATGTGGTTGTGGCATGGTGGAGTGCTTGTTTTTCATTCTTTAGGAGGCGTGTCTGAGGAGCAGCGTGGGGGCGGGGCTCCACTGGCTGTGAGGGTGGTGGTGGGGTGTGGGGGAGCAGTCGCAGGAGCAGGGGGGGGCAGGCTTACCTAACACCCCACCAGAGTCCAGAGGGTACTCCAAGATGGACGCCGGCGCTGCCAAAGCATATGGGTAGTCGTATGGCGCCGCATAGATCAGGCCGGATTCAGGCCCCGTCCCCGGCATCAGAGCCGCTGTGTGAGGCGTCCCATTGGGCAGCACTGTCTGGATCTGACGAATCAGAGGCATGATGGCGGGGCCTGCTGGGGCAGGTGTACGCAGGGTTGTGGGCGGGGCCAACACTGGGGCGGGGCCAGAGAGGAAACGAGGTGTCTGAGAGGAGGCTGCAAGAGAGAAGGCAAGGGAGGCTGAGGAAGAGGAGGAGGAGTAATGAAAAGGAGGAGGAGAGATGAAGAGGAGGAGGTTAGAGTTGTTCTGTTCTCTGACTAGTCTGTGATAGTCTGTTCGTGCTCTGTGATTGGTCAGTCCATCTGATCGTGCTCTGTGATTTGTTGGGTGTCTTACAGGGTTTGATGTTGGCGTCTCTGTAGGTCCCATTGAGAATGGCTAACTCCATCAGCTGCATCTTCTTCAGACTGTCTTCACCCTCGGCCTGAAACACAAACACTTCTACTGTATTACACACACTTACTGTAATCCTGCACAGGTAACAGGTGCAGCCACAGGGGGGCGCCGCAGTGTCGCAGTCACAGTGAGAGGAACAATGCACAGGAAACAGGAAGTCTCTGTTTTTAAGGTCACAGGATGACAGAAAAGTGTCTGTTATTGATCCCTCTCAACTGAAACCTTCTGAGGACTGAGTGACCACAGGTGGCGCTGTAGAGCATTGTTTGCACTGAGAACTCAATGAAACAGAAACACTGACTTCCCGTAATACACCTGGAGCTGTCTGAAGCTTCAAATACCTTCAAATATAAAAATACAAAAAAAATAGTAAAATATATAAAACATAAATAATTTTAACAAAAATATACAAATACTTTCAAATATACAAACATTGGAAAATACCACGTGACCAAAAATATACAAATCTGGCTTTCTAATATGTAATGACCTGAAAATGTACAACCACTAAGAATATACAAGTACTTCAAAATGTAAATGTTTACACTGTAAAAACATATTTTGACATTTTCATTTTAGTTAAATAACAAGTTAATTATTGTCTTTGTTTTCACCAATCTGACTAAAAACTAACTTCTAAACAAATACAATTTTAACATCAACATGACACCAACTTCCTGTCACACTGAACACATCACACACATACACACATCGAAAACATAAACACAAAGACACACAAACACATAGATACACACACACACACACACACACACTCACACATATACACACACAGATCAGGTGATCAGGTTCTCTTTCTCTTTTCTCGCCTGCCAACAGGGTTTTCCTGGCTTCTCATTGGTCGGGTGAAATCAAAGAAGTGAGAGTGGAGAAAGTGAGGATAAGCAAAAATTCACACACACACACACACACACACACAGAGTACACAGGTATATTATAATGATATCATGGCTATTCTGACTGTGTTGTTTGTAAACAAAGGTCATTGTGATGTCATTAACAGGTCCCTTGATATAAATTTTAACTGTGGAGAGATAAAAAGGATTTTGTGGAGTTTATCAGATGATTTATTATTGCTGCTGTTTATGTTACAGTTTTTCACAGTTGCTAAGACTCATTTCTTGAAACCATGAAAACAAAACTCAATTTTCAAACTACATTCTCAAAACCTCTGACTCTTCTTGCAAAATCAAACAAACACCTCAAAACAGTTTTATCAGTCAAACAGTGTTTTCAGATCATACCCAAACCAGTCAAAATAAAAACACGACTGAGCATTCATTACACATTGCATCAGAAAATGGCCAATACAGTGTTTGGGGCATGTAGTTCCAGGAAAAAAATGTTTATTGTTCATAATACACTAAATTTATGTTTTCCAAAAAAAATTTTAAACTCATTTACACAGTTTAGATACTACATACTGTAAGTACTGCAAGCAATACAGTACTGAATGTCTGTGGATTCAGCACTCACAGTAAACATAAAGTACTGCTAAAGGCCAAAGACGAAATGTAAAAAATGAAAAGCACATTAAAGGACACTGGAAATGTAACTGCAAAATCAACCAGTGATTCATTCAGCATCACATCTTTGTGCCGAGTCAGGTCAGAGGACTTCACTTCACTTCTGGCTGCACAGTGTCACATTGCCACCACGCTGGCTGAGCACTCTGACTCCTTCTCCTCTTAATCAGACTGAACCCTGAATATGTGAAAACTGATCACATGCTCACACAGGCTGAGGTCGTAAGTCCAGAGTGGGCAGAATGGCAGAGGTACCGGCTAGTGAGAGGAAAAATCGAAAACTCGGTCCAAAACAGGGCAAAACAAGAAGTGATACAATGGCTTGAGAGCTTGGGAAAACACAAGACAATCTGGCAAGAACTAGAGGGGGACTGAGGCTTAAAAAGGGAGTGTGGCTGGCTAGATCAGCAGATTGCAAACTGATAACAGGTGGTGATGATTCAGGCAGGTAGCAGCTGAGGAAGCCACACCCCCACAGCAGAAGCACTAGGGTGTAGGAGGAGCACCAGATGAGACTGTGACAGTACCCCTCCCTCTACGGACACCTCCTGGCGTCCTATCCAAGGCACCAGGATTGTCACGGTGAAAGTTCCTGATAAGATTACGGTCCACAATGAACCTGGTAGGAATCCAGCTCCTCTCCTCTGGTCCAAAGCCCACCCAGTCTGCAAGGTATTGAAGACCCCTGCCCCTGCGACGGACTCTCAGCAACTTGCTGACTTTGAATGTCTCACCACCGTTGATAACCCTGGGAGGAGGAGGGGCTTGAGGGTGGGAGAGAAAACTGTGTACCACAGGTTTGACTTGGGAAACATGAAAAGAGGGATGAATGCACACATAGTAAAAGGCAGAGACAGTCTCACAGTAGAGGCATTAATGAGCTTGCAAATGGGAAAGGTGCCTACAAACCTGGGCCCCAGCTTACTGGACAAAACCTTAAGGGGCAGATTCTTGGTGGAGAGCCAGACCCTCTGTCCAACACGGTAGAGGGGAGCTGCCAACCAGCAGTTGTCAGCCTGCTTCTTGAAATAGGCCACAGACTGCAACAGACATATCCGAGCCCGCTTCCAGATCCACCGACACTGCTGAACAAAGGCCTGGGCTGAGGGAACTGCCACCTCCTCCTCCTGAGCAGCAAACAGTGGAGGCTGGTAGCCAAGACAACACTGGAAAAGGGAGAGACCAGTTGATGCAGTGGGCAGAGAACTGTGGGCATACTCAACCCAAGGAAGCATCCTACTCCAGGAGGAGGCATTGGAGGAGATCATGCACCGAAGGGCCACTTCCAGTCCCTGGTTAGCCCTCTCCGTCTGGCCATTAGTCTGTGGGTGAAAACCAGAAGAGAGACTGGCAGATGTGCCAATTAGTTGGCAAAAAGCCCTCCAGAATTGAGCAGAGAACTGTGGGCCTCTGTCAGACACAATGTCCCGTGGTAAACCATGAAGCCTAAAGACATTAGTGATGACTAGCTCTGCCGTCTCCTTGGCTGTGGGCAACTTCTTCAACGGGACAAAATGAACAGCTTTAGACAATCTGTCAACAATGGTTAGGATGCAAGTGTTACCTTCTGAAGCCGGTGGTACTGTAACAAAATCAAGGGCTATGTGGGACCAGGGTCGATGGGGAACAGGAAGAGGTCTTAGGAGGCCCACCAGGGTCGGTTGCTGTTCTTGTTCTGAGCACATGTATTACAGGCTGCCACAAAGTGTTCCATGTCCTCCTTCACGGAAGGCCACCAGAAGCGCCGTTTGATGAACGCCAATGTTCGGGCCGTACCTGGGTGGCACACTAACTTGGAGCCATGTCCCCAGGTCAGTACATCCTGACGTACCGACAGTGGGACAAAAAGGCAATTGGGGGGTCCATTACCTGGGCCTGGCTCCTGACTCTGGGCCTTGAGCACTTGAGGTTCGATGTCCATGAGCGCTGCCCCTACAAAGCACTTGGTGGGTAGGATGGTCTCAGGAACAGCAGGTTCCTCCTCTGGGAAGAACATTCTGGAGAGAGCATCTGGCTTGGCACTCTTGAAATCTGGGCAGTAGGACAGAGAGAAATTGAATCTTGAAAAAATCAGAGACCAATGAGCTTGGCGGGCATTAAGGCGCTTAGCTGATTTGAGATATTCCAAATTCCTGTGGTCTGTCCAAATGATGAAGGGGGGTGATGCTCCCTCAAGCCAGTGCTGCCATTCCTCGAGAGCCAACTTGACCGCCCGCAGTTCCCGATCTCCTATGCTGTAATTACGCTCAGACGGAGAGAGGCGGTGTGAGAGATAGGAGCATGGGTGTAGCTTGTTGTCCTTCCTGAACCTCTGAGACAATACAGCCCCAATTCTGGTCTCAGAGGCGTCGGCCTCTAAAACAAACTGTAGAGAGGGATCAGGGACAGTAAGAATGGGTGCGGAGGAAAACATTGCTTTAACTTAGAGAAGGCATCCTCTGCCAATGCATTGCAGCAAAAAGGTACCTTAGGGGAGGTCAAGGCTGTGAGTGGGGCGGCAACAGAGCTGTAATTGCGCACAAACCTCCGAGAAAAGTACCCATGGAGCATCAGAAAAAAACTGTGAGGTCATAATAATGTAATAATACACCTACAGCGCCCCTACGATACACCTATAATAATACCAAAGTGTTCCAGACGTCAGAGGTCAGGGCACTCACGGCAGGCACCAGCAGCTTGTTGACCTCTTCCACAGCTCGTCTGAGTTTGATCTCGGCCCGATTCTGTGTGTCATCCACTGTGATGAGGACGTGAAGATCCTCGTTCAGGTGCTCCCAGTTAGGCTTCCCCCGATTCTGCTCCTCCTGCAAACAGACAGGTAGAGAGAGACACAGGTAGAGAGGGTGCATACTTAATAATATACTGTACTGGAGGATGTAGTACAGAATATACTGCAGAATATACTACAACTCTAGGTGTTTAATTCCATCGTCATACTGTATAATACTTACTGTACACTGGTTGTATGCTGATGATAAATTACTCTTGTGTACTTGTACTGCTGTTGATCACACCACTGTGTCACTATTTGAGACAGTACTGTACTATCAGGTCAAGGACTACAAAAATCTAGGTATTATGTGTACTGATACTGCCTGTAATTTTGAGATCAACTGCTCCTTTATAGTTTTTATAGAATTATAGGATTATTTGAATTATATGTAATGATTTATTAAGTTTTTCTATCAGTGTTATTTCTGCCCTGCAACACAATTTCCTCTCTGAGGATCAATAAAGGATAATCAGAACTGATCTGATCTCACTGAGGCAAAAGTGCAAAGAGAGAAAAAATCTTTAAATCACAAAAAAATATATAATTAAAATTATATAATATATAATACAGTAAATGTGAATATCACATGATCGTCACTTAAATTAGTTTCACAGAGTCATTTCACACACAGATGTTGTCCATAGAAACATGAATGTGAACCTGAACCTGATACAAAGTGGCACACAGACACAAAGGGGCATTCATTTCTGAAGTCTCGACCCAAAAAGAATCGATGTGTTGTTTTTACAAGGGACCCACACTGATCCAACAGACAGGAGCTTATGGTGGGACGGCTCATTTGTCCTCAGCCATGGCACTGACCTCAGAGCAGGAGCAGCTGTCCTGTTTAGAGCAACTGCTCATGCTCCTGTTTTATCCTCAGCTGGATGAAGGGTGGAGGGTGAAGGGTCGGCTCTTAATCATCAGGGCAGAAATAGAGGGCTCTGTGCCCTGCTTTGTTAACATCTATGCCCCAAATCAAGGAACAGAAAGAGCAGTCTTCTTCACCCTGCCTGGTGGGGACTTCAGTTCTACCCTGGACTTTACTGTGGACAGGACAAATGAAGAGCCCCACCCACAGCCTTTTCACAGCCTTCGTAGCATCATGTCACATGTAGAGCGTAGAGACTACTGTGCCAGGAAGGTAAAAAATCTGCATCAAGTCCTCAACATGCGCTCTCTGGCCGAGATGAAGGAATCGAGGTGGACCCTAGAGCATCTATCTGTCCAGTGTCCTCGACTGGCTGCACTTTCTGAGGTTATAAAAAAGTGGTTTCAGGGTTTTGGGGAGGATTTTTCTTTTGATTTGTTTATTTTTGGTCCCAAATATTGTGTGAACAAGAAAACTGTTCACGCGTTAATGAACTTCATACCTGGTTCTGCCAAGTTGGCCACACAGCTGACAGGCAGCCTTCAGTCATATCTGGGCTGTTGGAGGATGACTGTAAGTCTGAGCAGTAAAACACGTCTCTGTGTTTAGTTGAGAGCTGGTTGTATTTCAGGAAAAAAACAATATTATTGCTCTCAAATGAAGATGTGACACTTACTTACTCACAGCCGCATGACTTCAAACAATCAGCTTTAACACAGATAAAAATATTTTCCAGCAGGATGAGCCCTGTTGCTGTTTAATATTTTGTATTCTTCCAATAAACATCTTCAGAATCAGTAAATCTCTAATGAACTTGTTTGTCCTATAAAAACAGTCAGACTGAGAGGATTCAACATTTCCTCACTAAGAGAAAGACTTTCAATATTAATCATACACTTTTCAATCAATATTTGATGTTGTTAACACAAAGACCACAAAGAGATGATAAACAAACACATCCTACACTCAGCACAAAGTGATGTACAGCTTTGTCTTAAAGTGAGGTGGTCAGATTCATTGTTGGCACACTGTTATCTTAAGGCAATGGAAAGCGCTTGTGCCATTGACCAACAAAAACCTGGTCTAAAGTCAGTGATGGACAAAACAACCACAAAGATGCAAAAACAACCCCAAATACACAAAACACCCGAGATCTGTCGCACAAAAAATCCGACTAAAAATGCTGCCTTTGTCTTTGAACATAAAGTTAGAATCAGATTTAGGTTCATATCAAGGTTACAGACCAGGGTTACGTTAGTGTGTGTGTGTGTGTTGTGTGTGTGTGTACCTTCTTCCTGTCTCTCATGGAGCCCCTCCCTCTCACCATGATCTTACATCCTGTCTCCGCCTCCAGCTGCTTTGCTGTTAGACCACGAGGACCCAGAATCCTCCCGACAAAGTTAAACTGACAGACAGAGACAGATTACACTGTGGTTACCCAACTACACAGGCTGTGCAGTAATGTAGTAAGTCAAATATTAAGTCTGGATTTTGGAGAGGTGAGAACAGGACATATACAGCTGCACATGAATATACTGTAAACACTGATTCAATGGTTACAGCTGTAAACATGTAGTAAAATCACATTTCAAAAAATTAAATTTATTTATTTAAAGCCCAAAATCACAAACATCGTTTGCCTCGGAGGGCTTTACAATCTGTACAGTTGTGACACCCTCTGTCCTTAGATCCTCGAACCGGGTCAGGAAAAACTTCAAAAACCCTTTATGGGAAAAAGAAGACAACCTGAGGAAGAGCCACAGATGAGGGATCCCTCTCCCTGGGACGGACAGACGTGCAATAGATGCCACATGTACAGAGAACATCATCATCAATTTATTGAGTAATGGAAATAAAATCAAATAAAGATAAAGACATACAGATATATACATACTGAAAAAGTAAAAGTAGTTTACAGGTAAAATATGTCAATGCGTTGCAAGTTAAGTGCCACGGTGGCCAGCTTGTGAGCTCACAGTTGTTGCTCACAGAGTTGATCCTCCTCAGAAACCAGTAAGGATCCTCTCTATGGGTCACCTGTAGAAGCTGCAGAGGATCCTGGAGTTAATGTTGATCTGTTATGGTTTGCATTATGCACTGTATTCTGCCTTGTGTCTCTTGTGCCCCTTGTGTTATCCTGTCTTGTGTTCATTGTATTTCTTGTGTCCTTCTTGTCTCTCATTCCCTGTGTCCTGTGTCAGTTGTTTCTTGTTTACCTATCCGTCTCCCTCATTGTGTTCTTTGTTAGTTCTTGTTCTTTGTCAGTTTTCTGTTTGGCTGTACGCACTTCCTGTTTTATTTTGTATTTCTTGCCTCACCTCACTTGTTGAGCACTTTACTTCCTGCCCTTTTGTTTCCCTCCCAATTAGTTTCACCTGTTCTCCTCATTTGTCTCCTCACCTGTTTCCACTTCACTTCCTCATCACCCTCAGTGTATATATACCGGTTCGTTTCCTTTGTTCTTTGTCGCGTCATTGTCTGTGTAATTACCTGTCCTGTGCTCCTGTCTACCCATTTGTCCTGCCCGCTTGTTCCTGCCCGTCTGTTCCTGTGTTCCTGAGTGAGCTAAATAAAGAGTCATTCAATCTACTCTGCCTCCTGCCTCGTCTGCACACCTGCGTCCAAACTTCACCCTGCATCTACCTTTTTAACAGAACGAAGCGACCACATGGACCCAGCAGATGTGGTCGGCACCCGGGAATATGGGGAAGGTACTTTCCGGATGGTCACTGGCCTTGTTGCCATGTACCCTGGCTTTGATCGCCGGGGCAAGGAGAAGGCACTGGAGCCGGCCCTTGACGGGTTGGCCGGTGATCCTTGGCTGATAAAGAGAGTGCCAGGGTTGTTTAAACAACTGTTGACTGCCCTGGGCTCTCTGGCAGCCAAACTCCAACTGGCTCACCTACCCCAGTCACTCCAGCCTGAATCCCAGCCTGCTATCCTCAACTCTGCCTGAAGGGTCCCACCTTCGCTGTCGACCACCGGAGGGGTCCTGCCTCCTCCGTCTGTCTTCAGAGGGGATCTGTCTCCTCCATCAGCCTTTTGAGGGGATCCACCTGCGCCTGTCTTCTGAAGGTCCCAGCCTTTGCCTCCGCCGTCGGCCTCTTGAGGGGTTCAGCCGGCCGCCAGAGAAGCTTCGTCTTTGTCTTCACCGCCGGCCACCAGAGGAGCTTCGTCTTTGTCTTCGCCTTTGCCGCCTTTGCCGCCAGAGGGGCTTAGCCTTCGCCGCAACCGGCCACTCGAAAGGCCCCACCTCAGTCACCTACCCCCTGGTTGGACCCGTCTCAGCCAGTTCCCTGGAGGGTTCGGCCTTCATTGCCGGCCCCCTGACTGTTCCCATTCCCGCCTCGGGCCTGCTTGGCAAACTGTTTGTCCATCAGGACTACTCTGACTCTTGCTCCCGAATCCCTCCTCCAGACCCCCTCCACCCATCCCGAATCCCTCCTCCAGACCCCCTCTACCCGAGCTGAGCACATACAGCCATGGGAGGCGCCGCAAGTGTGTTCAGAGTCAGGGTGGAGGATGTGGTGCTGCCCATCCACACAGCCTGGGGTCTGCCCGTCAGGAAGTTCAGGATCCAGTCACAGAGAGGCGCGCTGTTGAGCCCGAGGTCTCTGAGCTTGGTGGACGAGCTTGGAGGGCACGATGGTGTTGAACGCTGAACAGCATGAACAGCATTACATATATGTCCCTCTGGTCCAGGTGGGAGAGGGCAGTGTGGAGGGTGATGGCATCTTCAGTTGACCTGTTGGGCCTGTAGGCAAAGTGAAGTGGGTCCAGTGAGTCCGGGAGGGAGGAGGTGATGAATGATTTGACTAACCACTCAAAGCACTTCATGATGGTGGAGGTGTTACGGGGTTTCTAAAGGGGGGTTGGGATTTCTTGGGGACAGGCTCCAGACAGACTGGAGCAGTGACATGTTGAAAATATCCGTAAAGACATCTTGAGAGCTCAGGCTACCAAATTGAGAGCTCAGGCTGTAAGTCTAGCACAGACTTCACTGTTAATCCTGTACTTCTGATTCAGGAATGTTCAAACTGTAATCATCAGTACGACATTACAGATGCATTTGATGATGCAGCTAATAAACAGCGTCTATCTATGGTCAGTGCTTTGCAGTGTTTGTCTGAAACACACAGTAACATGCAGTAACGTACAGTAAAGCATAGTAACAATGTTCACTGCCGAAGATGTGTGAAGAGAGTTCAGTTGCCTTCATCCCAGGAAAGCTGCGGGCCCTGATGGCCTCAGTCCCAGAGTGCTAAAAGGATGTGTCTCTCAGCTGTGTGGGATCTTCCAGCACATTTTCAACTTGATCCAGATGGGTGTCCCTTGGTGGAAAACCTCATGCCTGGTTCCTGTGCCCAAGAAGAAGCATACCAGGACACACAGCGACTACAGACCAGTGACCCTGACATCACATGTCATGAAGTCGCAGGAGAGGCTCGTGCTTAGGTACCTTCCTGCTGCACAGAGTCTACACCCACCTGGAGGAGGCAGGCAGCACTGTGAGAGTCATGTTCTTTGACTTCTCCAGTGCTTTTAACACCATTCAATCTGCCCTGCTCAACAGGAAGCTATTGGACATGCAGGTGGATGCCCCACTCACGGCCTGGATCCACAACTACCTCACAGGCCGGTCGCAGTATGTATGTGAGGCTGGGGGACATCACATCGGACACCATTGTGAGCAGCACAGGGCGCCACAGGGGACGGTCCTGTCTCCCTTCCTATTTTACACTCTCTACATCTCTCAGACTTCAGGTTCTGTTCGCAGTCCTGCCACCTGCAGAAGTTCTCAAATGACTCTGCCATCGTGGGCTGTTTCAGCAGGGGCCAGGAGGAGGAGTACAGACGAAAGAGTTGGTTGTGGATTTCAGAAGACAGAGGACCATTTTGAACTCAGTTGCCATCAGGGTTACAGAAGTGGACATTGTGGACAGCTACAAGTACCTGGGTGTCCACCTTGGACAACAAACTGGACTGGACAATAAACACTGATGCCATCTACAAGAAGGGTCAGAGTCGCTTGTTGTTCCTCAGGAGGCTCAGATCTTTCAACGCCTTTCAACGCAGGACCATGCTGCAGATGTTTTATCACTCGGTGGTATCCAGCATCATCTTCTACACTGCAGTGTGCTGGGGCAGCAGGCTGAAGACAGCCGACACTAACAGACTCAACAAGCTCATCAGGAGAGCTGGATCTGTCCTGGGAGTTGAACTGGAGTCTGTGGCGGAGGTGTCCGAGAGGAGGATGCTGAGGAAGCTCCTCAGTATCATGGACAATGTCTCTCACACCCTGCATGCCACACTGACATCCTGTCAGAGCTCCTTCAGTAGACTAAGACCACCGAGGAGCTCCACTGAACGCCACAGGAGGTCTTTTTTACCTACCTGAGGCTATCAGACTCTATACTTTCTCCCCCTTCAGCCGCAGGGAAACTTAAAAAAAAAAGAAACCACACTTTACTGTAAATAAGATTTGCAATATATCTGTATATATCTGTCCATAACTATAACATGTGCATTATATTTTGTATTCTATTTATGTGTAAATAATATTTTATGTACACTGACATAGCTTTATAGGGGATAGTATATTCATTCAAGTTTTACTATTATGTGTAATATTCTGCAGTATCTTTTTTTCTTGGAAATAATTTTTTCATCAAAGCAAATGTCTCAGAATGGCTCATTCTCTTTATGCAGCAACTCCTGTGCACTCCTTTATCTTTCACTTGTTACTTAAGACTTTAGACACTTTATATTTGTATTTGTATTTTCTTAGACAATATTTATTATTATTATTTATTATTATTACTGTGCTCTGCAAAACAATTTCCTTCGGGATTAATAAAGTTATTCCTATTCATATTCGTATTTGTAACATCACATGCAGTAACACACAGCAACGTACAATGTTAGTAATACGCAGTAACCCACATGGTAACACAGTACCTGTACAGTAATATGCAGTAACGCACAATGTAATACGCAGTAATGCACAGTAATATGCAGTAACACACAGTAATACGCGGTAACACACAGTAACGCACAACGCACAGATGTAACATATGCAGTAACCCGCTAGTAACACTACAGTAACGCAGCAGTAAATGTACGCAGTAACCCACAGTAGCACGCAGTAATACACATTAACACACAGTGACACACGGCACAGTAATACGTAATACAGTAACACACAGTAATACGTAACAGTAATGCACACGTGCAGTGTACGCACAGTAACACCTGCGTAAGTACACACAGTTACAGCACACAACGCATAGTAACATGCAGAAACACACAGTAACACACAGTAACACAGTAACACACAGTAACACAGTAATACAGTAACACACAATGTAACACAGTAACACACAGTAATATGCAGTACACACATAGTAACACTTTACAAGTACAGTAACATGCAGTATAGTAACACACAGATGTAACACACAGTAACATACGTAGCAGTAATATGCACAGTAACACGCAGTAACACACAGTAACACACAGTAACACACGGTACACCAGTAACGTACAATACACACACAGCAGTAACACACAGTAACACACAGTAATATGCACTAACTTACACGTAATGTAACAGTACAGTAACACAGTAACACAGTAACATGCACAGTAACACACAGTAACACACAGTGAATAATGCAGTAACACAGTACACAGTAACACGCAAAATACAGTATACGCGTGTGTAACGTACATGCAACAGTAATGCAACATACAGTAACACACAGTAACATGCAGTAACACACAGTAATGCAGTAACATGCATAGTTACACACACAGTAACACACAGTAACAGTAACACAGTAACACATAACGCAGTAACACACAGTAACACGCAGTAACATACAGCAGCAATACGCTAAACACACAGTAAACACTACAGTAACACACACAGGAACATGCAGTGGTAACACACAAATGGTAACAGTAATGTTATACACAGTTACACACAGTAACATACACAGTAACGTAACACAGTAACACACAGTAACACGTAACAGTAACGTACAGTAACACGCAGTAACGCACAGCAATACGCTGTAACACGCAGTAACACACAGTAACACACAGTAACATGCAGTAATGTACAGTAACGTGTACATAGCAGTAACACACACACACAGCACAGTGAAGCAGTACAGTAACAGTAAGCGTAATGCGTTGTAACACACAGTAACGCACAGTAACACACAGAAACACGCAGTTACAAGCAGTTACACGCAGGTACACGCAGAAATATACAGTAAAACACAGTAACACGCAGTAACGTAAAGTAACGCGCAGTAACGCGCAGTAACACAAAGTAACATGCAGTAAATGTACAGTAACACGCAGTAACGTACAGTAACAGTTGTTCTCTGTACATGTGGCATCTATTGCACGTCTGTCCGTCCCAGGGAGAGGGATCCCTTTCATCTGTGGCTCTTCCTCAGGTTTCTTCTTTTTCCCATAAAGGCTTTTTTGAAGTTTTTCCTTGAAGTTTTTCCTGAGGGTCTAAGGACAGAGGGTGTCACAACTGTACAGATTGTAAAGCCCTAAGAGGCAAACGATGTTTGTGATTTTGGGCTCTAAATAAATAAATTTGATTTTTGATTTGAATTTTAACACGCTAATGTAGTAGTAATGTACAGTAACACGCAGTAATGTACAGTAACACGCAGTAATGCACAGTAACACGCAGTAATGTACAATAACACATGGTAACAGGCAGTAATGTACAGTAACACACAGTAACAGGCAGTAATATATAGTAACACACAGTATGCACAGTAATATGCAGTAACACACAGTAACACACAGTAATACGCAGTAACACACAGTAATGTACAGTAACGCACGGTAACAGGCAGTAATGTACAGTAACACACGGTAACAGGCAGTAACACACAGTAACACACACACTCACATCAGGATGCTCCTTGGTCGGGACAAAGAGTTTCTCCTGCAGTTGGACGTTTGGACCGACGGCGTCCGGCAGCTCGCTGATTCTCTCTGAACTGTTCAGGGTGTCAATGTACATGTCCTTCCTCACACGGCTGATCTCTGAAACACACACGCATGATGTACATCAGTGTGCAGCTCTGTCAGCTGCTAGAGTCGCAGTCTGAAACTATACACACATCAAACTGAGCAGTAAAGTATTGATCACAGAGACAAACATCATCAGTGGGAGCTGTCTGATGTTAAAACATCACTTCCTGCGTTTCGATGTACCACAAATGATTCAATTTACACAAATGATTCAATTTCCTGAAAAGTTAAAGCAGAGTTTTTATGCTTAGAGAAGACAAAGGTTTGGACCAATGCTCCTAAAACACACTTTTTAACATGGCTTCATATTTTTCAACAAACACAAACTCTTCCTCCACTCAGCAAGTAGAAGGAGGCGCTAGAGAGCCTGAAAGAAGAGGGGGTGGGGCTTCATCCATCACATCTGTCAGATTGGTTGTCTCTTTATATTCTGACTCTATTAACACACACACACACACACACACACTGATAAAGTACACACACACACACACAGTAACACACACAAGTAACACACACAAAGTGAAACACACGCACAAAGTAACAGACACACACAAAGTAACAACACACACACAAGGTAACACACAATAATTCATCCATCCATCCATTTTCTAAACCTGCACTTATCCTGAGCACACACACAGGGTCGCAGGGGTGCTGGAGCCTGTCCCAGCTATCTTTGACACTATAATCGAACGTCTTTAATCAAACATCTATAATCAAACATCAGACAGACAGGTGTTCAGACAGACAGGTCTCAGACAGGCAGACAGGTCTCACACAGACAGGTATTCAGACAGACAGTCAGACAGGTGCCTGTCTCACCCTCGTCCAGCAGCCTCTCCAGGTGCTGGAAGATGCCGCAGAAGTTGGGCAGGCTGCTCATCAGCTTCTTGTCGTTCATGAGCTGCATCAGATAATCCGGACTGTGTCTCTTCTCCCTCCCCTCCATCTCCCCCACCATGGTCCGACACGCAGAGAGCACCGGGGGGGTCCGGACCACAGCGGAGTGAGCACTAGTCCAGACCCGGTCCCGGTCCCGGTCTCAGACCCAGCCCCGGTCCAGGAGCTGCTGACTGTCCTCCTGTTCTGGTTTTACTCCCCCAGTTCAGACCATCAACAGCGGCTCTCTGGAGGCGCTGGCGCTCTGTCCCCGGCTCTCTCCTCCGCAGCTGCCCGGCCAGCAGTGGCTGTCTGTCAGCCAGCAGCGGCTCCGAGTCTCCGCTCCGCCCGGGGCTCCCACACACACACACACACACACACACACACACACACACACACACAGCATCTGGTCCGAGCCTTCAGAGTAAAAGCTGGTTTAGGTTGATCAACCATTTGTTCATCACTGACACACAACATTTATATACATATATATTCATACCATGAAAAGAACACGACACACCAACAATAATAAACAAAAACATGTGTGAAAACACAGTGGGGAATACATAACATACATAAAATAAAATAAAATAAAATAATCCAGGATAAATAGTTATAACTATAACTGTAAGTATACTCTGTACATAGTATAGAGGGAGTGTGCCTGAGAACATACATATAAGAATATATAGTATCTCAGAGAGTGCAAAACAGTGAAACAGTGAAACTGAATTAATAATAATATCAGTACTAATATCAATGATAATAACACCGACACCCTCCAATGATCAAAGAGAAAAAATAAAGTCAAACATGTTTTCATTTGTTTTGTTTCTCTGAACCTTTCCATTTATTTAGTATAATGCTTTTATTTTGATGCCAATATCACCTGCACACAGTAAATATAAAATACATTATAAGACAGTATATATAATACACAGTATAACACAATATATTTTATATACAGTATATATTATATATGTATAATACTGTATATTATACTATGTGTGTATATGAACTGAAATATCAAAGGAAAAAGAAGAAAAATAAAGAGAAAACTGAAGACAGCGAGTCAGCGTCTGTCGCTCATTCAGAACAAATAAAGCTTCTTAGTTTGAATCTGTCACTTTAAATACTTTAATTGGTTTAATGGTTTCACTTCTTTTTCATATGGAAACGAGCCCGAGAGCCACAGAGGAGAAGAAAAGGCATGAAAGGAGAGGAAGGGGGGAAGGAAGAATAAAACAACAACACTTCTTCTGTTTGTGACGTCACTTTGGCTCAAATCTGGTCTCTGTGAGCAGAAATGCATCCGGTTAAAGAAGGACTGAACCGAACCTAAAACCAGGACCTGTCTGTCTGTCTAACTGTCTGTCTGATCATCTGTCCGTCTGTCTGTCTGATCATCTGTCTGTTTTTCTCCTTGAAACAAAGTTCAAAAATGTGAATCTGATATTTTTTGCTGCCTAAATGTATCTTTGAGTGATGATGATGATGATGTCACAGTACAGTCAGTTGAGGATGTGTTGATGATGATGTCACAGTCACATACAGGTGTATGAAGCTCAGCTGCTTTCTTAGATATACCTAAGAAAGCAGTTTAGATTTAGGTACTCCAGTTCCCCAGGTGTTAACACGGACTACAAACCAGGTTTAAGTAAGTTTAACAGGCGATCTCTGTGTTACAGGTTTTATTTCTGGGCTTGCTAAAATAATAAGACAAACAACTGATGAAAGAACAGTGTGTGTGTGTTGTTTCCTTGTTTCCATCAGACAAAGGAACAAAAGGAAACAAACATCCGTCTGTCTGTGAAGACAAACATCAGTGAGATGAATCCCTCTGTTGTATTTTTATGAAATATCACCTGAGAGACTGTCTGTTTCACTAGTCACTGTCTATCTATCTATCTAGTCTGTATTTCTACTTATTTACTCTATAGTCTGTATTTCTGTGCATTCATTCTACAGTATGTATTTCTGTGTATTGACTTTATTTCTGGCTCATGTGATTCAGGTGCTGTTTAAAGTCAGTTTTACACCTTCCTCAGGTGTTTCTGTGTTTTTCGGATGCTCGTCTGGTTTTGTTGTCTCTGTACAAACCTGCAACGACTTGACACTCTCAAGTGAAGCTTCTCTCTGATGTGTTTTCTTTTTTGTGATAAATCATTTGTTGGGTGTTGAACTCCATAAACACAGGATCAATAAAGTATTCTGATTTATTAGTTTTTAGTTCAGTTTTACTGTATTCAAACACCAATGTTGCTGACATGCTGTGTGTGTGTGTGTGTCCATGTTTGAGTTTCTTCATGTTTCTAACAAATACAATGAATCGTGCCGGGTTGTGCTGACCTCAGGTTTGTCTGACAGGCTGATGAAGTCCTGCAGAAAATACCTGTGTACTTTTACTGAAGCAGGACTAAAGTTCAGGACTGAGTATTTTCATCCTGTAGTCTTGGTGCTTTTCCTGCAGTGCAGGCTCTGAGGACTTTCCCTCTGTGTGTGATTGATGGAGGAGGTCCTGGGAAAGGTCCGGGCTGGTCTGGGTCCAAACCTGGACCCAGACCAGCTGATCTGAGCCAGACTAATGAACCAGCACAGACTCCACAAATCAACCTGAGACGCAAAACAACAGGTTTTTATTCAGAGGAGATTTAATTAAAGGAACAGTTCACCCACATGAAAGGGCTGTCATGTGAAGAGGAGCAGTTCCTCCTGCTCCACAAAACTGTTCTCAGGTCAGCTGAAACTCCGGAGCACAAAAAGTCGACGATCAAAGAGTCTGTTTTCATTAAAAAAAAAAAAAAAAAAATTATTTATTTATTTAAGCCCAAAATCACAAACATTGTTTGCCTTGGAGGGCTTTACAATCTGTACAGTTGTGACACCCTCTGTCCTTAGACCCTCGAACCGAGTCAGGAAAATCTTCAAAAAACCCTTTATGGGAAAAAGAAGAAACCTGAGGAAGAGCCACAGATGAGGGATCCCTCTCCCTGGGACGGACAGACGTGCAATAGATGCCACATGTACAGAGAACATCATCAGTCATATATGGAGTTAAACATGGGTAGGTCGTAATAAACTGTAGATAAACTGAGTTCATTGGTTTAGTCCATGTGTGAAGGTATCACAGGTAATGGAAATGAGTCCGTGAGTCCAGGTGCATCTCTAGATGTCCTCATATGGAGCTCTGGGCCACTCGACCTTCTCTCCACAGCACAGACACAGATCATGTCCCCACCAGGCCAGTGAACCTCAGACAGATGGACCACAACCAGAATCAGTGAGGAACCTGCAAGACTGGAGAGAACAAAGAGGACCAGGGCTCCGGCAGTAACATGCACTTTACAGGACATAAGAGTATTCACATTAACCACTTTAACTACTTTAACCAGTTTATAAGGTGGTGACTCCAGTTTGCACTACTACCATAATAAGAGTAGAGGAAGCAGAGGAAGAGGAAGCAGAGAAAGAGGAAGCAGAGACAGAGGAAGAGGGAGAGGTGCCCTGAGGGTGGGCGAGCCTGTGCCCACCCTAACTATAAGCTTTAAGTCTATTCTTAAACACTGTGTCTGCCTCTCGGACCCAGACTGGGAGCTGGTTCCAGAGAACAGGGGCCTGATAGCTGAAGGCTCTGCCCCCTAGACTACTTCTGGAAACCCTGGGAACTACAAGTAAGCCTGCGTTTTGGGAGCGCAGCACTCTAGTCGGATGATAAGGAGTTATCAATTCATTAAGATATGATGGGTGCATGGTGCCAGACCATGTAGAGAGCCTTATAATGTGAGGAGGAGGATTTTAAAATTCACTCTAAATTTTCATGGAAAACATCAACGATGAAACTCACACCAAAAGTTTATTTCCAAACCTCCTCCACCTCCTCCTCCTCCTCCTCTCTCTAACCTTTCTCCCACTGTTTCTCCTCCAGTCTTTGAGGAGATCTTGATCTGCTGTGGGATGTTTGGGTTGAGTCCAGACCTCCATGCTGTATGAAAGAAGAAGCCTGCCCCCCCCCCACCCCCCCAGCCTGCTGTCTTTGTCTCTGTCCTTGGCAGCCTCAGCGTCTCCTCAGAGTGTCTTTCAGGAGGCAGAATAGCAGATTGTCTCCATGAAGGAGGATGCCTTGTTTCAGGAAGTCCAGCCTTCAGGGGGGGCAGAATGTCAAGGCGAGGGAGTCTTTTGTGGGGAGTGTTTTCTGCCCGGCGACAGCTGATTCATATTCAAATGGACTCGTGAATGGATGTTCACATTCCAGCACACACGCACACACACACACCTCTGTTACAAAGAGAGTGATGTCTCTACTGGGGGAGGGATGAAGCTGTGAGAGAACAGGAGGAGGTTTCACATCCAAAGAGTTCAACATGACTTTTATTAGTTTCTAGTGTTGATTGATGATGTCATCTATAAATTCATCATGATGTCACAACACATCTAAAACATAAACATCCAAAATCAACACAAACATCACAGACTGTCCAACGAACAAACATCACCGCAAGTCTTTGTGGTGGTTTTGAGTCTCCGCCCTCATTTTGAGTCTTGATAGTTAGCAGGTCGTCATGGCAACACACAGCTGTCCTGCAGGTTGCTCACAGAGCCGCTAACTCAGGAGACCTGACCTGAACCTGAACGGTCTGTCCGACAGATGCTCATTAGTCCAGCAGCTCCACGCTGTGGCGTCCTCATTTGACATTTAGTGAGGTAGGTGGAGCTGTGTCAGAGGAATCGAGGGTCTCGATTAGCTCTCCTGGAGCGGAAACGGATCTCGGACAGTTTGGAGTTGATGCCAGAGCCGATGACTCCTTTCTTGGCAAGTGGAAATCTCGCCAAAATGGCGTCTGGGAAACAGAAAGAAACGCTGTCAGACACAGACGGACGGGTTAAAGAAAACTGCGGGGAATCATCTGAACCTACTGAAGATAGCGTTGATCTTGTGGGGGTCAAGCGCACTGCGCTGTGGGTGGAAGGCGGGCCGGCGGCTCCGTCCACCACGCAGGTTACTGTTCATCAGGGTGTTCATATCAAACACACCCATCAGCAGAGTCCGCGCCATTGCTGTGGGAGACTGCGCCTGATTGGCTGCCTGCCACGAGCGAACATCACAGAGCACACCGGAACCTGGATACACCTCCACCTGGCTCACCTGGGCAGGTTTACCACAGTAATCAAGATAAACCACAGTTTAAACTATATATATATATATATATATATATATATATATATATATACATATATATATATATATATATATATATATATATATATATATATATATATATATTACAGTGCCACCTTGAGGTCACACACTTTCCGAGTGTAGTCTGTAACATTTGCAGCCTACTGTTTACACAGTTTTTGATGCACAAACACTTTCAGCAGAGAAAATATGCTTGGACCTTTTATCAAACCTAGTCCAGGTCAGGTGTAAACTGGGTCAGACCTGGTTCGGTCTGGATTAGATTCTATGTAAACCGGATCACAAGTGTGTCCTCACCTGTCCGTTCAGGTGTCCGGCGGTACACTGGCTCTCAGAGCAGCTCCTCCTCAGCTCCTCCATGTCGGTCTGGCTACAAAGTGGCGCCTCCTCCCCCATGTGGCTCCCCACGCCCAGGTCTGCTCCTCCTAGCAGCTCCTCGTCCTCGGAGCCCAGGGGGCCCCAGGTTTCCGACATGTCCCCGCTCAGCTCCTCCTGGAGCGGCTGGACATAGACCTGCGGGCTGAAGTCTCCCTCCTGAGTGGTCGAGCGGTGGTAATGCGAGTACGGAGCGTAACTGTCACTCCTGTCCGTTGCCGTGGAGAAGGAGTGGTGACTGTTGGTTTGACCCAGCGTCTGCCACATGGTGGACAGGAGACCTGGGATTTCTGGGAAATGTAGTCACATTAAATGTCATAAAACCAAACCAAACATATAAAACCAGATCAGATTCCTTTAAACCAGATTGGACCGGTTTTAAATTTAGACCAGATCAGATGTGACAGGATGTGACAGAGAGCTAAAGTTCAGTAACTCAGTGACCCCTCCACCCAAACAGGTAGACCATGTATGTGGTTCTGGACTCACCGTGGACCAGCATGTTCTTCAGTCTCTGGTTCTCAGCTGACAGCTCGGCCTTCTCTTGCTCCAGGTCTCGAACCCGTAAACGCAGGAAGTGAAGCTCAGTGGTCTCCGGTGATGTCAGGACCGGCACACCTGACTCCACTTTCACCACCTGCGGAGGTCAACAACACATCAGCCGACTGGATCCTTCGCATCAAAATAAGGCTTCATGATTGGTTGGAAGTCCTCCTTAACTGTCATCATGGTGACCTTCACGCTCTTCGACAAAATAAAGTTCTTTATTTTCTTTATTTTCTTTTATGACCCGACAACTCAGCACAGATTTCTGCTTCATGTGTTTCATATTAAAGGCTTCAGATAAATTTAGTAGTACAGAAGAAGAATAACAGTAGCATGAGATGTAAAGTATATTTAAGTATTATTAAATTGAGTAAATTTACTTGGTTACTGATAAGAGTACATAGTGAGGAAATAAAACTCCTGCTCAGTCTATTGAATTGAACAGAAGAGAGACTTTTTCTAACCAGATTCAGCCTGCGGCGCCTCCCACAGGTCAGAGTGCTGAACTGCAAGTCACAGAGCACCTTTTTAGTCACCACAGAAGGTGTCTCTGTGTGACGGAGGTTAGCTCTCTCTGTTGGCCTCTTCCTGTTTATTTCATTAAATATCATCTCATTATAATTTATTGTTCTTCAGATTACTGTAGTTTACATTTTACGTGGTATTTATTTATTGGTGTTATTGATAAATTTGTCTTTTTTCTTCACCAGCTATCAAACAAAAAACAAATAAACAATTAAACAAAAGAATTTAAATTCCTTGAATAAAAGAGATGTGAATCTGGCTTAATTAAAATCTGAAGATGAGTTAAAAGTTTATTTGAGATTCTTTATTTCAGCTTTATTTCAGCTTACACTTTATACAGTCCATCATGTAAATATATGAAACAAAAAACAAACATATTTCACACATATATGCATGATATATCTAAATATATCTATAAAGAGCTATAAATAAATCTATAGATATATCTATAAATACTTATAAATAACTATAGATACCTAAAGAAATACCTATAAATATAACTAAACCTTTAGATACCTAAAACAATACCTGTAGATACATATAGATATGTCTATAGATATATCTATAGATGCCTATAGATATCCCAATAGATCCCTATAGATATATAGATAGATCCCTATAGATGCCTATACATATACCGATAGATCCCTATAAATCAGTCTGTTTGTGTCTCTGATGGAGGCTGCAGGTGTCTCACCGTCGGCCCGCTGCTGTGTGTCCGCTGCGGGACGCTGCTGTGCGGACTGTCCGTCATCTGGAGACAAACCGGAGACAAACCGGAGACCCTGACTGGAGAGGAGCCGGTAACGTTCTCTGTCCGACAGCTGCCGCTCACAAAAACACACAAAGAAGAAAAAAAACAAAACAAGTTTATTAAAATTCATAAATACCTCCACTTCCGGTGCAGCTCCATTACGTCACTTCAGCGAGACCGTGCTGTAGTTTTGGAGAAGGACGTTTGTGACGTGTGTGCGTACAAACGAACCACAGTACCCAGAGTGCAGCGCGGCCGGCAGACTGTAAATATGCATGGAGACTGAAGGACGAAGTGAGAGATGATCGGTAAGTTCTATTGACATGTCCTACTGTGTCCTACGGACTGTGTCCTACGGACTGTCCTACTGACTGTCCTACCACTGTGTTCTACTGAGTCCTACGGACTGTGTTCTACTGAGTCCTACGGACTGTGTTCCTGTGACTGTGTTCTACTGACTGTGTCCTACTGACTGTGTTCTACTGACTGAGTGTGTGTCCTACTGACTGTGTTCTACTGACTGTGTCCTACTGACTGTGTCCTACTGACTGTGTTCTACTGACTGTGTCCTACTGACTGTTCTACTACTGTGTGTCTACTGACTGTGTCCTACTGACTGTGTTCTACTGACTGTCCTACTGACTGTGTTCTACTGTGTGTCCTACTGACTGTGTTCTACTGACTGTGTCCTACTGACTGTGTTCTACTGAGTCCTACTGACTGTGTTCTACTGTGTCTTACTGACTGTGTCCTACTGTGTTCTACTGACTGTGTTCTACTGTGTTCTACTGACTGTGTTCTACTGACTGTGTCCTACTGTGTTCCTACTGTGTTCTACTGACTGTGTCCTACTGTGTTCTACTGACTGTGTCCTACTACTGTGTCCTACTGACTGTCCTACTGACTGTGTTCCTACTCTGACTGACTGTGTGTCTTCTACTGAGTCTACTGTGTGTCCTACTGACTGTGTTCTACTGACTGTGTCCTACTGTTTCCTACTGACTGACTGTTTTACTGTGTCCGCCTGTGTGCTGTGACCTCTTGCCCATGACCTTTGACCTGTGACCTCTGGCCTGTGTGCTGGCCTGCTGTGTGTGTCTCCTCAGTGTTTGTGCGGTATAACCTGGGTCCAGGCGTGGCAGTGGAGCTGCAGGAGGAGGCGAGTGTGGCTGAGCTGAAGGAGGTGGTGGGGAGTCAGCAGGGAGTCCAGCCGGAGCGTCTTCGAGTGCTTTTTGCTGGGAGGGAGCTGAGGAGCAGCGCCACACTGCAGGTGAGCTCAGAGACTCACCTCCTCTCAGTCACTGCTTCTTTTCTTTATCACTATCATCTCCTCTTCTCGTCTCCTCATCTCCTCCTCTCGTCTCCTCATCTCCTCCTTTCCTCTTCTCATCATCTCCTCCTCTCATCTCCTCCTCCTCTCCTCATCTCCTTATCTCCTCTTCTCCTTCTCTCCTCATCGCCTGTTCTCCTCCTCATCTCTTCATCTCCTCCTCACCTCCTCCTCTCAGGGTTGTGATCTCCCGGAGCAGAGTACCGTCCATGTCGTCCTCCCTCCATCAGGCTCCTCTGCCTCCCATCTGCTCCTTCTGCAGGATCGCCTGGCTCGAGGAATAGAGGAGGACACCAACAGTCTGACCAGGCTGAACCTCAGCTCCTCGCGCCTCCCTTCCACCTCCACCGGCCTGGCAGTGATCCTGGAGGGGGGTGATGGAGGAGGTGAAGGAGAAGGAGGAGGTGATGGAGGAGGTGAACAAGGTGAAGGAGGAGGTGTCGAGGAGTTGCAGGCCACAGGTGTGAAGGGTCAGTAAAGGCAGCCACAGTAACCTCCTGCAGTGTGTGACTAGTTTAGCAGTATGTCAGTACTCTGACTGTGTACTTGTGTGTACAGGTGTGCGTACCTGCAGTACTTTCTTTGTGTACTGTAAACGCTGCAGGTCGGTCCAACCAGGAAAACTGAGAGTTCGCTGCTGCAGCTGCAAACAGACAACACTGACACTCAGCAGGGTGAGAACACAGTATTTATACTGTTAAAACGCAGTACTTATACTGTTAGAACGCAGTATTTATACTATTAACATGTCGTATTTATACTATTAGAATGCAGCATTTATACTATTAGCATGCAGTATAAATACTGTTAAAACACAGTATTTATACGTGTGTATGATGATGATGGTGATGATGAAGATAAGCCTCTCTCTCTGTCAGGGTCCGTCCTGTTGGGATGATGTTCTCATCCGAGGTCGTATCCATGGCCTGTGTCAATCAGATGGTTGTCATGGCAATGAAGCGGTAAGAGGGAGGTGATTTGTGTGTGTGTTTGTGTCTGTGTGAATGAGCTGTGGCATACTGGGAGATATAGTTCCTTCACTGTGTGTGTGTGTGTGTGTGTGTGTGCGTGTGCGCAGGGAGTTCTTCATGAAGTGTGCATCCCATCCGACCTCTGATGACGACCTTTTTCTGTGGCCCTCGACCTTATTATGACCAACAGCAGAGACGTCCCGTGTATCGCCTGCACCGATATCATGTACCTCACAGACGCATTACACACACACACACACACACACACACCTTAATCACTGTGGTCTAGTGAAACTGTCTGTCTCTCCCTGTCTCTCTCTCAGGGACCTGGTCCTGGTCTTTCAATGTTCGGAGCGTCATGTGATCTGTCTTGACTGTTTCCGTCGTTACTGTCAGACTCGGCTGAACGAGCGTCAGTTCGTTCACCATCCTGTGATCGGCTACACGCTGCCGTGTGCTGGTGAGACTGTGTGTGTTTGTAGTGAGTGTACCATAGTACAGCGTGATGTCACTGCAGCATCAAACGCTCACCTGCAGTGTTTTCACTCAACGCTGCGATCAGATTCAGATTCAGATTCCTTTATTAGTCCCACAGCGGGGAAATTTACGATCGATTGCTCAGCCTCACAAACAGTTTCAGTGATTGATACGATCGATAGATGTGATTGAATGTGATGTTTGTTTCTTCAGCCGGCTGCGTCGACTCTCTCATCAAAGAGTTACATCACTTCAGGATTTTGGGAGACGATCAGGTGAGTTAGCTCTTTGTCCTCCTTTGTTAGGAGGCAGCAGCAGTCCCCGGTTTTTGTTCAGCGCTCAGACAGGTGAGCTGTCTCCTCCATCCCTCAGTATGAGCGTTACCTGCAGTACGCTGCGGAGGAGTGCTTGCTGATGATTGGAGGAGTGATGTGTCCGTCACCTGGCTGTGGGGCAGGGCTTGTCCCACCTGAGGACAGCAGGAGGGTGGAGTGTGACAGACAGGTTGGCTGTGGCTTCGTCTTCTGCAAAGACTGCAGGGAGGGGTACCATGAGGGGGCGTGTCACCAAGAGCCAGCCCCGCCCACAGGTGAACTCTCACAGGTGAGCTGACCAATCACAGAGCTCCATTCAGTCACTACAACAGGTGAATCTTTAGGGGGACAAACCTCTTCCTGGTCCTCCTCTGTCCTCCTCAGGGTTTTGTGGTGGAGGAGGAGGCGTCTCTCAGAGGGAGGTGGGATCAAGCCTCCCTGCTCCTCCTGCAGGAGTCGACTAAACGCTGCCCTCAGTGTTCAGTTCCTGTGGAGAGAAATGGTGAGAAACTGTGTTAAACTTCCTTTATTCAGCAGGTTTCAGCCTAAAGAGACGTTCAGTCGTGTCACTGATCACATCCACCATCAGCATCACTGTAACAATCAATTTGTCCCTGATCAGACTCACTTAATATTGATTATCTGCTGATAGCTGATACTCTGATAATACAGCTGTTATTAAATGTCCTAATCAACCCCAATACCTGGGAGATGAGTGTGTGTGTGTGTACTGAGTGTGCTGTCTCCCCCTACAGGCGGCTGTATGCACATGCAGTGTCCTCTGTGCAGAGCGGAGTGGTGTTGGCTCTGTGGGGTCACCTGGAACAGAGAGTGTATGGGAAACCACTGGTTTGGATAAAACACACAGGCACACATCTTAAATTTCACTCTAATAAAAATATTTATTCATTACAAATAATCAGTGTGACTGTTTTGTACTTCCTAAGGAGACTGCGGTCCTTCAACATCTGCAGCAAACTTCTGCAGATGTTTTACCAGTCTGTGGTTGCCAGTGTCCTCTTTTACACTGTGGTATGCTGGGGGGGAAGGGGGCAGCATATCCAAAAAGGACACATCCAGACTGGATAAACTGATCAGGCGGGCCGGCTCTGTGGTCGGCACGAAGCTGGACTCTCTGGTGGTGACGGTGGCAGAGTCGAGGACTCTGGGCAAACTGCTGGATATTATGGACAATGCCAGCCACCCTCTGCACACCGTCATCAGCAACCAGAGGAGCCTGTTCAGTGAAAGACTGCTCCTTCCCAAGTGCAGGACCAACAGGCTTAAGAACTCCTTTGTCCATCATGCCATCACACTCTACAACTCCTCACAAGGGGGGAGGAGGACATAGAGTAGGGGTGGTAGCCAGCCATTGAGCCATACATACATTGTACATTTACTTGTACAACACATACATACACATTGGACACTTTTTCCTCTGGTGCAATAACCCCATCATCATATGGTGCAATAATTTTAATTTATAACTCTTATTTCATACGAGGCCATACTCAGCTCTTTATATTTACTTATAGTATTTTATTCCCATTCTTTTATATTTATATTTTGTATTTTAAGTATTTACTGTTTATTTTTCATCTGTGTGCTTCTCTATCTATCTGTATGCTGCTGGAAACATAAATTTCCCTGAGGGAGTCATCCCAAAGGGATCAATAAAGTCTAGTCAATAAGTCTAAGTCTCTAAGTCTAAGTTTTCATTCAGAAAGTACTGAAACAATAAGCAAACGTGCTGTGCAAAGCATGATGGGATTGTTAGCTCAGCTGATAAATGAACGTAAAATCTCATTTTGTGTCTTTGGTGTTCGATCTTCTGCAAAGAGATCTGAGCTTTATTAATTATCCCTAATTAGAGAAAAATTAATTGATAATGTAATTTAACCATAAAGGCATAACATGAGTTAACTGAAGATATTTATTAGTATCAGCACCAATATTGACCAATCAATAAATATCGGTTCATTTACAGTGTCTGTTACAGTTTGTCCAGCAGAGGGCGCTGACAGGTCTATCATTTTGTGTGTGTGTGTGTCCACTAGGAAAAGGACAGATGAGAGGAAAGGTACCAGTTTTAGACTGTTATGCAGAAAAGAGGAGAAGCATGCGAAACCAAACTGGGTCCACCTCATATTGGGTTGAACTTGATTATACGAGGCATTGACGTAGACAGAGAAATAAATAGAACAGTGATTCAAGAATACATAAATGAGCATTTATCATATTATATCATATTATCATATTATATATTTAACATATATCCACCTGACAGATACACTGATCCTGGCCAATTTCCAATTATAATCAAAGGCACTCAAGGCCATTATAATCCATGGCAAACAAATGACCTTGCGGGGGTGGTTGGCAAACTGCCCGAAGTCCGCGAGATGGCCGGCAAGTGGATTAGGGCGTTCGAAGGAGACTGTGGGTAAGATGCAAGCCTTGGGGGACATTAAAACCGTGTGGGCATAAACCATGGGTGCTCCAACAATGGAGAACCTACTGAGGCATAGCGGAAAAGGCTGTCTTCAGTCGTCAGTCGTCAATTAAAGAGATGGAAACAAGAGACTGAGGAGGAAATAGAAAAAAGCCCTGTGCTTCTAACTTTGTTCAGAAATGCCATTGTGGAAGCTCTCCCAGCTCCGGTCCAAAGCAGACTCAGCGACGTAGTGGGTCTTACGTCCATGCCATACAGACAATTTAATGATCACATTATGCACGCTATAGATAAACACAGGAAGGATAAAGTCAAACTTTAAGATCAAGATAAGCTTCTCCAACGAAAGCTCACTCAAATGCAACTGACTGACCTGCAGAAAAAGGGAAAAGCAAAAACCTAAGCTGCAGTAATAGGCAAAGCTACACAGCAACGGCCACAAGCAGCACCAGCCCCAAACATGGCGCAACAAGCAGACGCACGCACCCCCGTGTCCCCACAGCAAACACCTGCCGTCGTTAACGTGTACCCACCACAGCAGAACAACTCACAGAGGCGTCCTCCTAAACCATTCCAGGGAGGTCAAAGGGGCAGACCATACAAGTCTAACACTCCCAGAGCATGCTGGGAATGTGGAGACACAGGACACTTGGCTGACAGATGCCCGAGGCCGCAAGCTGGTCCCAACTGATCTAACTGTGGCCGTGAGCCTCAGCCATTGCAATGTCGAAGCAATGGTCCCGTAAACCCATGGGCAGGGCCAAATCACGGTTACTAGGGGTGCCCAGAGAATCCTAAAGGGGAGGAACAGCTTCCAATAAGAACCATGGAAGCTGACAAAGAACCAATCATACAAGTTGAAATTGAAAATCGCGAAATTCCAATGTTACTCGACACTGGAGTAACGTACACGTGCGTAAGTCCAAAATAGGCCGCTAATTGATCTAATCTCTACCTGCAATGTGATTGGGCCACAAGGAGCAGATCTAAACATGGAACCAAATCAATTCATCTCTGACTGGTACAATGTGCCTGAGTCTGTGCCACACATCACCTTGTTGGTAAACGAAAATTTTGAGTCCAAGGACATAGGACCAATGATGCATAATGCAACCCAAGCCAAATGGAATAAAACAGATAAACCTTCAATCGTGCAGTCTCGCAACGGCACTATGATAAAAATCCGTTGCGACACATGTATGGTAGGCAAACCACAAGTAATCACCATTTCAGAGAAAAAGCAGAAGAAACCAGAAATAAGTGAGGAAGACAAAAACATATTAATGCAGGACATGATAGCTCAGGTCCCTGACCAGTTGTGGTCAAAACATGACACTGATGTGGGCCTAGTGAAATCTGCAAATCCTGTGCGCATAACGTTAAAATCCAATGTAAACATGCCAAACTGCCCACCCCGCCTACGTTCAAAGACAGTACAGCAAATGATGACATTCTTGGGGCTTGTAGGATACAGCTCAGATTGGATTGAAAACTTTGCTGAAATAACTGCACCACTGAGGCAAATTGTGAAAGACGCAGGAACACAAACACTAAAAGCTTTACTCCGGTGGACAAACGAAGCTATGATAGCTTTTGAAACAAACAGGAAAAGCAAAGTGCTCCAGCGTTAGCAACTATGACAAACCATTTTTGCTATATGTTTCAAACTGGCCTGATCTCTATGCCTACGCAGTGCTGTAGTGATGTAGTGGCAGACAGAAACAACTAATTGCATATAACAGCACAAAATTCAACAATGTTATACAAGGCTGGCCACCATTATCATTACCGTTATCAGGGGCTAGCCGCCGTCCATTTTGCCTATGCCTATGAAAGGCGACTACTATAACTATGGGCTATCCAATAACTATTCTCACACACCACAAAATAGCAGAGCTAATAAATCAAGGGAAGTTTGGTGTAACTCAAGCAAGATGTTTGCAGTATACACCGTTGTTAACCATTAAAAGATACACCACAACAAACCCAGCTAATGCTGTTCCATTGAAGGAGAACCACGAGTGCATTGCAGAGACAATGAAGTACACAAAGTTGAGACCAGACTTAGAATCTGTTCCATTACTGTCCGCTGACACAACATTGTTCGTGGATGGTTCATGTTTCAAAGATCACCTTGGTAACCACGCAGGATTCACAGTGGTTAAACAAGAAGGTGAGAAATTTGAAGTAATAAAAGCTGAGAGCTGTAAACAGCTATGTTCAGCACAGTTGGCTGAGCTCAAAGCTCTGACTGAAACTTGTAACCTGCCTCGTGGTCAAGTAGCTAACATCTACACAGATTCTGCTTATGCACACGGTGTCTGTCACATGTTTGGAGCCTTGTGGAAGCAAAGAGGCTTTAAGAAAACAGATGGCAGTCCCATCCAACATGAGAGATAAAAGCTCTAATGGTAACAATGCAGCAGACGAAGCAGCTAAAACAGCTTCCAAATGTCAAGAAGCCATTTTGTCTCCGGTGATATCGTTAGAACCTTCAGCCACACCCGAGGATACCATTCTGATACAGGAAGAAGCAGGACAGAATGAAAAAGTATTGTGGCAAAAACAGGGAGCCATGGTAGATGACAAGGGGTTGTGGAGGACACATCAGGGTCTCATAGTTGCACCCGTAACATTGCTAACCATACTGATATCACAATCCCACAGTGTTGACCACTGTGGAAGAGGGGAGGTGGTAAATAAAATAAAACAACAGGGCTACTGGTCACCATACTTACAAGATATGGTTGATGAAGTTCTAAACCAATGTGAAATCTGTGCACAAAACAATGTTCGGAAGAGCATAAAAACACCGGCAGGACACAATCCAATTCCAGAAGGACCTAGCCCTCGACTATGTCGACATGATAAAATCAGTACATGGTAAGAGGTACATGCTTGTTGTAATCGACCGATTTAGCTTAGCGCTGGGTGGAGGCAACTCCCTCTAAAGACCTTGGAGCGGAAACTGTTGTCAAATTTCTGATAAGAGAAGTTATTCCACAATTTGGCATACCATCTGAGATAAGTTCAGACAACGACCCAGCATTCAAAGCGTTCAAAGGTGCAATTGTGCAAAATGGCAGTGTGTGACATACAGTTGTGCAACAGTCGGTTTGTACATCGCTTCCCCCCGAGAGGTGTTGTAGAGCCGTATGGTGTGGGGGAGGAACGATCTCCTCAGTCTGTCCGTGGAGCAGGACAGTGACAACAGTCTGTCACTGAAGCTGCTCCTCTGCCTGGAGGAGATGGCGCTGTGCAGTGGATGATTAGGATTGTCTATGATGACAGGACAGGAGCCTGTTCAGCGTCCGTCGCTCTGCCACAGATGTCAGGCTGTCCAGCTCTGTGCCAATGACAGAGCCTGCCTTCCTCACCAGTTTGTCCAGGCGCGCTGCGTCCTTCTTCTTGAGGCTGCCCCCCCAGCACACTACTGCGTACAGGAGGGCGCTCGCTACCACAGACTGGTAGAAGATCTGTAGCAGCTTCTTGCAGATGTTGAAGGATGCCAGCCTTCTGAGGAAGTACAGGCGGCTCTGTCCTTTCCTGCACAGAGCGTCTGTGTTGGCAGTCCAGTCCAGTTTATCATCCAGCTGCACTCCCAGGTATTTGTAGGTGTGTACCACCTCCACACAGTCCCCTTTGATGATGACCGGCTCTGGGTGCGGCCTGGGTCTCCTAAAGTCCACCACCATCTCCCTGGTCTTGGTGGTGTTGAGGAGCAGGTGGTTCGAGTCACACCATGTGACGAAGTCCTTGATCAGTTCTCTGTACTCATCCTCCTGTCCACTCCTGATACAGCCCACGATGGCTGTGTCATCCGCGAAACTTCTGTACATGACAGAACTCTGACTTGTACTGAAAGTCGGACGTGTACAGGGTGAACAGGACCGGAGAGAGCACAGTTCCCTGCGGTGCTCCTGTGCTGCTGGCCACAGTGTCTGGACCTACAGTCCCCCAGCCTAACATACTGAGGTCTGCCAGTCAGGTAGTCTGTGATCCATGCCACCAGGTGTGATCCAACTCCCATCTCTGTCAGTTTGTCCCTGAGGAGCAGTGGCTGGATGGTGTTAAAGGCGCTGGAGAAGTCCAAAAATGTAATCCTCACAGCACCACTGCCTCTGTCCAGGTGAGAGAGAGATCAGTGGAGCAAGAAGAAGATGAAGATGGCATCCTCCACTCCCGTCTTCTCCCGGTAAGCAAACTGCAGAAGGGTCAAGAGCGTGGTGGGTCTGTGGCCTCAGGTGATTGGAGCAGCAGCCGTTCCATGGTCTTCATCACGTGCGACGTCAGGGCGACCGGCCTGAAGTCATTCAGCTCACCAGGATGTGGTTTCTTGGGGACTGGAATGATGCAGGATGTCTTCCACAGCTGGAGGAACCCTCCTCCTGTCCCAAGCTCAGGTTGAATATGCGCTGAGGTCAGAGGATGAGGTCAGAGCAGGATTAGAGTCAATACCTCCGTGGATCACAATTAATAAAAATGTTAACTGGATAAACTATATGTACTATAATCAACAGAGATTCATAAACTACACAGGTGAGATTCTGAGTGCTGTAGGTAAACAATTGCATGCTACTAGTATAATGGCTTGGCAAAACAGACATATATGCTAGACTGGATATTTGCAGAGAAGGGTGGAGTGTGCAAAAATACCTAACAACACTGCACCTGATGAAACCTTTACTGTTGCTATGGAGAAGCTAGAGGAGCTAAGGGGCGAGGTGCGTGAGAATGCTGGTAAGGGGGGTCTATCTTGGGATGGGCTAGACAAAATTTTAGGAAAATGGGGAGCCATTTTGGCAAAAGCAGTGATCAGTGCTGTGCTAGTTCTAATTGTAACTTGTAATTTTCTTGTTGACATGTTGCATCCTGCCCATGCTAAGAAGAAAGTGCCAGCAGAAGATGTTGAAAGAAATAATGGGACTTCAAAAAGCCCACATGCTACACGTCTACACCACGACAGCAAGCACAAATCCTCATTGCTCTCCAGGAAATAGGTTTGGGAGAACCTGATTTGTTCCCAGTTCCTTTGTACACGAACAACGATCCGGAACTCATTACTCATTTTAGTAGTAACAAAGTGTAGATCATATTTCATGTCACACTTATTTTTAGTACATCTGTTTTAACAAAATAATTATTTCTCATCTCATACTCGTATTGTCATATTGTTGTTTTCAGTAAGAGGAAAGTAGAGCGAGAGCTTCTCCTCAGCGGCAGAAACACTGCTGCAATTAACAAAGTGAGGGAGATTGTGTCAGGATTTTGTCAGAGTAGGTGCAGGGCGAAGTGAAGTTTTGGACCCAGGAAGGCAGGAAGCTGGGCCGCAGCCCGGAAAGCTCGGAAGCTGAAGACTCGGAAGGCTGGGCCGCAGGCTGAAGGCTCGGAGACTGAGGTGCAGGCTGGAAGCAGGCTGGCTTGGGTGCAGGCTGGAGGCTAGCCAACTGAGGCTGAGGTGCTTGCGGGAGGCTAGCAGGCTGAGGCGCTTGCAGGAGTGACTGTGGGAGGTGAGCCAGTTGGAGTTTGGCAGGCAGAGTCCCTAGTGCAGAATAGAGTTCATGAAACAAACCCGGCAGCCACTTCATCAGCCATGGATCCCTGATAAAAATTTGGAGGACAGAATACAAGGCTGCTGCCTTATATTGGTGATCGTAGGTGGTGTGGTTCCCCAAGAACTCTTTGATTATCCATAAAGACTCCTCCGCGTGCTCCCGTGAGCCGACCACGTCTACGGGGTCCATGTTGGTCGCGTCGTCATTCTGTCAGGGTAAGTGCAGGGTGAAGTGAAGTTTTGGACCCAGGATGCAGACGAGGCAGGAGGCAGAGTAGGTTGAATGACTCTTTATTACCAGAACACGGGAACACAGGCAAACCGGAGGAAAACGGCAGACAGGACCAAGGCAGGTAGGCAGGAACACAGGAACAAGGCAGGCTGGCAGGCTTGGCAGGAACAAGCATGGGCTGGCGACATTGACGACACGACACAGAACAAAGGGAACGGACCGATATATATGTACACTGTGGGGGACAGGGAAGTGGAAACAGGTGAGGAGACTAACAGGGGAACAGGTGAAACTAATTGGGGCAGGAGCAGGTAATCAAAATGGGAGGGAAACACAAAAGGGCAGGAAGTAAAGTGCTCAACAAGTGAGGAGAGGCAAGAATACAAAGTAATAAAACAGGAAGTGCACACAGCCAGATAGAAACAAGAACTAAAAGAACTCAATGAGTGGACAAACAAGATAACAAAAATACAAGGACAGGGAAACAAGAAACGAGATGGACACAAGACAGGATAACACAAGGGGCACAAGAAACAACAGGCAACATGCATGCAAACCACAACAGATCACATGGAAAAAAAAAAAAAAAATATATGTATATATATATATATATATATATATATATATCTGACAGACTAAATGCATGCAAGTTGTACAAGTTGTACAAGCCTAATCCCATTGTTTCATGTTACATGTTTATTTCACTTTCATCTTATTTCTCTTTGCTATTTTCTTTCATTAGTTTTATGTAAAGCATGTTGAATTGTCTCTGTGTGAAATGTGCTGCACAATTAAACTGGCCTTGCTTTGTCAATTTATTAATAAATGAGCATTCAAATCACCATACAGTGCGACTATATTATCAGTAGTATTAGGCTAGTATTATTGGATTTATAGATTTATATTAAAAACGATATAGAACAACTTAGGAAAATCGACATAACCCCAATGTGTTTAAGCATCATACATTTATAAGGCTGTAATAGTTCAGTCCATGGAGACCTCGCTTGGGATCTAGAGCGTCACTCGTTCGGGTCCCAGCGGGCATTCAAATAAGCCACGATGATGGAGCGAGAGACTCTCTCTTAAATGAGCCAGACTTATCGAAATGAAGCCAGGCTTTCCCTTAATCCAGCTTCATGGAACAGCCCTCAGGTCAGGTCGACCTCACTGGGTGAGAATAACAAGGAAACTTACACCAAAACAGGTAGATGGAATCCATCTGGCTGAAGACGTTATGCCAGGAGTGTTTACCAAGATCTGCACACACACACACACACACACACACACATATCAAATATGTAGCTGATATAAGGGACCCAGTTTTTGTGCGGACAGGACTGTTTGTGATCTTTGGTCAAGATACATGTCGTGCTGACAATTAGTCTGAATAAAGATCCCGCAAAGGCTGAATTTCTGTCTCCAGTTGCTTATTTACATCCAAATCTACGCAACAACTGTGTGTGTGTGTGTGTGTGTGTGTGTAGTGTGTGTGTGTGTGTGTGTGTGTGTGTGTATTGTGTGTGTGGACTGTGTGTGTGTGTGTGTGTGTGTGTGTGTGTGTGTACTGTGTGTGTATTGTGTGTGTGAGTGTGTGTGTAGTGTGTGTGTACTGTGTGTGTGTGTGTGTGTGTGTACTGTGTGTGTATTGTGTGTGTGTGAGTGTGTGTATTGTGTGTGTGTATGTGTGTAGTGTGTACTGTGTGTGTGTGTGTGTGTGTGTAGTGTGTGTGGAGGTACTGTGTGAGTGTGTGTGTGTGTGTAGTGTGTGAGTGTGTACTGTGTGTGTGAGTGTGTGTGTACTGTGTGTGTGTGTATGTGTGTGTGTGTGTGTGAGTGTGTGACTGTGTGTGTGAGTGTGTGTGTGAGTGTGTGTGTGTGTGTGTGAGGTGTGTGACTGTGTGTGTGTGTGTGTGAGTGTGTAGTGTGTAAAGTGTGTGTGTGTGTGTGTGTACTGTGTGCGTGTGTCATTATGTGTGTGTGTTAGGGTCCTCCCTTTATCAACATGTTGGTGTGTATCAGCAGATTAAAATATTTTAATGTTGCTGTGAATTTTTATAAAAGAAAGGAGATGCTGCTGATTCTCACAACATGAGTAAATTGTGTGAAACTGAGAATTTTTTTTCACGTCTGAATTCGGTGATTTTTTTTGTGATTTCAGCACATTTTAAAGTTTTTATTCAGTTTAATGGGAGCACATCAGCGGACGGGTGGTTTTGGTGGAAATAAGCTTGGCTTGTTTTTGATTTAACAATGTTTCTCTCATGATTTATTGATTGATTCATTCATTCATCATGATTTATTGATCGGAGACGTTTGACTCTGTGAAATTATTTTTGCTGACCGGCTGAATAACTGACGAAGCTTGGAGCGCTGTTATGTCATCATAAACACTGATTGGCTTTGATGTATTGAAATCATTTTTGATCAACAAAGTTGATAGATGATCTTGATAAAATTTCAAGTTCTTGTTAACTGGATTTTGAGACGACCGAGAAAAGTATCCAGATTGCCGTTTTTAGAGCAGACGACCATCGGATGCAGATGAGCTGAGAGATTAAAAATAAGAAAGCCGTTGTCAAGATAAAAACCGTAAACTTCGTTATTACAGCACCACCTTGAGGTTAATTAGTGTAATTTCGTGTTCCTGAAAAGTGTTTTTGTTCCTGTTATCAGAAACTCTTCACACAAACACACTCTGAACCTGCAGGATCGAGATCCATGTGGACCCATGTGGCCGACATACAAATAAACAGAGGAAACAAACATTTGAACATGGTTAGAAATGTCAGATGACACAGAAACAACACAAGCCCATCTGAGAGGTTTGTTAACACCTGTTGGAAATGTGGCTGTCAATCAAACTCCTGGGGGGCCGAACCAAGTGTTTTTATAGGTAGAAGGCGGGATTGTTTTCTTAGAAGTACTCAGATAATGAACATTATGATTGTTTGTTGATTGTTTGTCGTGCATGTGGACCTGGACCTGGGCCTGGACTCGGACCCTCCACCCACTGATAAGGTGAACCATAAACCTTTGAGCAGGGCAGCAGGCTGATAAACGTCAGTGTCAGCTGACTTTATGGTTTTGTTTTGAGCAGCTAAAGCTCAAAACATTTAGACAAAGATGCCTACAGATCAGCTCAGTCCTTCAGAACCCAAAGGTGAGGTCAAATTCAGATCAGAGAGAGACGTCCTGCCTGATTTTAGTCCCACATCCAGGAGAGAGGACAGAAGATACTCGATGCGATCTGTCAGCAGTTTTATCAGGACCACTAAGTCTTCGGACAAGAGCAGTTTACAAGAGTTTTGTTAAGTTTCAGGAAGTCAAGTAGTGGCTCCAAGTCAGCAGGGTCCAGGAGGTCCAGCAGGTATATCACTGTGGAGGTCTGGAATTCTGGCCTGGTAAAAAAAGGCTCAACAGAGCCAGGATGAAGAGGGGCACCTGTGGTGGTCTGGCAGGACTGCAGAACCCTGGACTGGAGCTGGAGATGACAGAAAGATCTGACATGACCCAGGTGAGTCTGAGCCAGAACTGGATCCAGGTCCATCCACAGTATGAGTGTTTGTTACAGTCTGTTTGTTTCAGTAAACTCCACCCATCTGACTCGTCCAGCCAAATAAAACAAACTCTTTTCTTTGAGTTTTACTGCGTCAATAAAGAAAGAATAAAAAAAATCATATGACCATTAAATTACGTAACACTGGGTGTGCTGGTCTTCAGGTCTCTGCTGGTCTTCAGGTCTCTGCTGGTCCTCAGGTCTCAGGGGGTCCTCAGGTCTCAGGGGATTCTCAGCGGTCCAGGTCTTCAGCGTCAGCAGCAGTGAAGGCTGCAGCTCGTTGGACGTCGTACTCCTGTGAGCGCTGGAAGCAGAGAAGAAGAAAAGCAACAGGTGACTCACAGAGTCCAGGTGCTGTTTCAGTCAGGTCAGTGTATTAATTAAGTTTAAATATCAATAATCAATATTCAGGTGTTCAGCAGGAGATGAAGTACAGAGGTCTGGCTGAGGATGATGAAGAGAAGAGAGATGAAACTGATGCAACAGATAAAACCCAGCTGAACAAAAAACTACTGAATCACTTCAGACAGCTGGCTGCTTCCAACCAGGAGAACGACCAGGTAACACATTTATATTTATGTTATTATAATATGAATACATTAATATGCGCCTTCTATTTATTATTGGGTATTATTATTATTCATTTTAATATTTATATTGTTATTAATGGCATTAATACAAACCACAACTACAAAAAAACATGTATATTAATATTGATATTATTCACGTTCATATGTATATTCATGTTAATATAAGCCAAGACACCGACCGGATAATATATAATTATATTATTATTCATGTTAATATTTACATTAATATCAGGATGCCGATTAGATAACATATTTAAATGATTGTTAATATTAAATTAAGATGAATAAAAAGCAGCTAATAGAGTAATGTCAATGCTCTTTTATATAAAACAGACAGAAAAAATAAAGATATACTGGAGGAAAAGTAAAGAAATGCAGCGTATGAAGCCTGCAGGAGCCGAACAGAAATTTCAGTTTAAATCTCGTGAGCGTCTCTGTGTGTTCAAGCAGGTCGACCTTCAGTTCCTGGATGAGGTGATCTCAGACGGAGCTGATCCAAACAGCTCAGACAAATACGGACAGTCCATCCTGCACGAGGTCGACACTTTCACTTTCTTCATCTGGTTTCACTGCGCATCTTTACAGTAATACAGGAAAGAGAGCAGCTGTATGCAGTGAAGGAACAAACACTCAATTAGTCTCAAACATACAACAATAGAGCGATAACATGAACAACAAACAAACAACAAACAAAACTAGGCGACACAAAACAACCAGGAAAAGATGTGAAACTACACAACACACAACGGCCAAGGCGACACATAAAACCTGATTTACAACATGAGCGTCATCTCATCAGTCCGGCTGGTCACTGTGACCATCATGCTTTTAGAGATATACAAGAAGAGACCTTGATAAACTGAATCAAACCGTGGTGACAACATGCAGTAAAGGCTTCAGAGATGAGTTAGTTAAACTTTGAAGACATCTCCTGGTGGTTTCTGTGGTTCCTCGCCTTTTGTTTGTACATTTAGAGGATAAAAACACAGTGAAGTTTTCTTCATCGTGTTTATGTAATAAAAGTGTAAGTGAAGCGTTTGGTGAACTCTGGGGTGTGTGTTCAGATCTCACGTGCGTGGAGTGTGGATGTGATGCGGTTCTTCTTGGACCGGGGCTCAGACCTCCTCCACCCGGATCACTTTGGAGTGACACCGCTTCACGTGGCCTCTGCGCTGGACTACCAGGACATGGTTAAGTTCCTGCTGGACCAAAAAGGTCTGTGTGCCTCTAAAGGAACACTGATGTTTTGTTGTTATCTGTCTTGCCTAGAGTCAGTTGTAATCTGTCTTGCCTATAGTCAGTGCACAGCTGCTGAGGATCATGGGTAGATTCCAGATTGTAGATGGATCTTCTGGTCTCTGTTCCTCTGGTCTCTCTTCCTCCGGTCCTCTGGTCTCTGTTCCTCTGTTCTTCTGGTCTCTGTTCCTCTGGTCCTGTGGCCTCTGTTCCTCTGTTCCTCTGTTCCTCTGTTCCTCCGGTCTTCTGGTCTCTGTTCCTCCAGTCTTCTGGTCTCTGTTCCTCTGTCTCTCTTCCTCCGTTCTCTGTTCTGGTCTCTGGTCTCTGGTCTCTGGTCTCTGTTCTCTGGTCTTCTGTTCCTCTGGTCTCTGTTCCACTGGTCTGTGGCCTCTGTTCCTCTGTTCCTCTGTTCCTCTGTTCTGGTCTCTGGTCTCTGGTCGTCTGTTCCTCTGGTCTTCTGGTCTTCTGGTCTCTGTTCCTCTGGTCTGTGGTCTGTGGTCTCTGTTCTTCTGTTCCTCTGTTCCTCTGGTCTCTGTTCCTCTGGTCTGTGGCCTCTGTTCCTCTGTTCCTCTGGTCTCTGGTCTCTGGTCTCTGTTCGTCTGTTCCTCTGGTCTTCTGGTCTCTGTTCCTCTGGTCTGTGTTCTCTGTTCCTCTGGTCTCTGTTCCTCTGTTCCTCTGTTCCTCTGGTCTCTGGTCTCTGTTCCTCTGGTCTCTGGTCTCTGTTCCTCTGTCCCTCTGGTCTCTGTTCCTCTGGTCTTCTGGTCTTCTGGTCTCTGGTCTCTGTTCCTCTGGTCTTCTGGTCTCTGTTCCTCTGGTCTCTGGTCTTTTGGTCTTCTGTTCTGCTCATTTGAACCAAGTGAAAACAATCATTGTTAGCAGTGATAAAAACTACAACTACAAGAAGGATTTGATAGCCCACCTGTGGCAAAGACTCATGGGAGCTGTAGTTGTTGAAGGTGCAGCGTAGAAGAGATCTCCAGCTCCTGATCAGATTCAAAGATTCAAGATTCACATTCAAGAATTTATTGTCATTACACAACAATTACATCAGCAATCATTGGTAATGAAATTCTTAAGTCCCAGGCTCTCCTAACAATGCTAAAGAAACAAGAAAAGAAAAGCAAAAAGATAATTTAGAAAATAAAATAAAAAATAAAATAAAATTTAAACATAAATAATAAACTAGAGTAATAAAATAAGTAAAGACCTTAAAATATAAGTTATGCAAATTAAAATATAAACTGTAAATGTAAGTAGGTATTATAAGTATTATAAGTAACATATATACAATAGATATATATATATACAATAGAGAACCCCTCCTTGAACCGCCACCTTACTGTGGTGGAGGGGTTTGTGTGCCCTGAATGATCCTAGGAGCTATGTTGTCGGGGGCATTACGCCCCTGGTAGGGTCTCCCATGGCAAACAGGTCCTAGGTGACGGGCCAGACTAGCCAGAGCTTAAGCTGTTTCACAAGCCCACCATGGATAAAGGAAGAACAAGGACTGTTACGTCGCCCGGATTGGCGTTACCAGGGCCCCACCCTGGAGCCAGGCCTGGGGTTGGGGCTCAGCATGGCCCGAGCGCCTGGTGGCCAGGGTCTTTGCCCACGGGACCCGGCCGGGCTCAGCCCGAAATGGCGACGTGGGTCCGCCTTCCAGTAGGCTCACCACCCGCAGGAAGGTCCATGAGGGGCCGGTGCAATGTGGTTTGGGTAGCAGTCGTGGCGGGGGGCCTCGGCGACCCAATCCCTGGACCAAAACTCTGGCAATAGGGACATGGAATGTCACCTCGCTGGGGGGGAAGGAGCCTGAGCTTGTGCGGGAGGTTGAGAGGTACCGGCTAGAGATAGTCGGGCTCACCTCCACGCATAGCTTGGGCTCTGGAACCCAGCTCCTTGAGAGGGGCTGGACCCTCCACTAACTCTGGAGTTGCCCAGGGTGAGCGGCGGCGAGCTGGTGTGGGCTTGCTTATAGCTCCCCAGCTCAGCCGCCATGTGTTGGAGTTCACCCCGGTGTGCAACGGAGAGGGTCGCTTCCCTGCGCCTTCGGGTCGGGGATAGGTCTCTTGCTGTTGTTTGTGCATACGGGCCGAACAGCAGTACAGAGTACCCGGCCTTCTTGGAGTCCCTGGGAGGAGGTGGTACTTGATAGTGCTCTGACTGGGGACTCCATTGTTCTACTGGGGGACTTCAACGCTCACGTGGGCAGCGACAGTGATACCTGGAGGGGCGTGATCGGGAGGAACGGCCTCCCCGATCTGAACCCGAGCGGTGTTCTGTTATTGGACTTCTGTGCTAGTCACGGTTTGTCCATAACGAACACCATGTTTGAGCATAAGGGTGTCCATCAGTGCACGTGGCACCAGGACACCCTAGGTCGGAGGTCGATGATCGACTTTGTTGTCGTTTCATCTGATCTCCGGCCGTATGTCTTGGACACTCGGGTAAAGAGAGGGGCTGAGCTGTCAACCGATCACCACCTGGTGGTGAGTTGGATCCGCTGGCAGAGGAGGAAGTTGGACAGACCTGGCAGACCCAAACGTATTGTGAGGGTCTGTTGGGAACGTCTGGCCGAGCCCTCTGTCAGGGAGGTCTTCAACTCCCACCTCCGGAAGAGCTTCTCACAGATTCCGAAGGGAGGCTGGGGACATTGAGTCCGAGTGGACCATGTTCTCTGCCTCCATTGTCGACGACGCGGCAGTTCGAAGTTGTGGACGCAAGGTCTCTGGTGCCTGTCGTGGCGGCAACCCCCGAACCCGGTGGTGGACACCGGAAGTAAGGGATGCTGTCAGGCTGAAGAAGGAGTCCTACATCGGGCCATGTTGGCCTGTGGGACTCCTGACGCAGTTGACAGGTACCGGCAGGCCAAGCAAGCCGCAGCCCGGACGGTCCTGGAGGCAAAAACTTCGGGTCTGGGAGGAGTTCGGTGAGGCCATGGAGGAGGACTATCGGTCGGCCTCGAAGAGATTCTGGCAAACCGTCCGGCGCCTCAGAAGGGGGAAGCAGTACTCTGCCAACACTGTTTACAGTGCGGGTGGGGAGCTGTTGACCTCGCCTGAGGGACATTGTCGGACGGTGGAAGAAATACTTCCGAGGATCTCCTCAATCCCACCGACTTGACCTTCCAGTGAGGAAGCGGAGGCTGGGGACTCTGAGGTGGACTCGTCCATCACCCGAGCCGAAGTCACTGAGGTAGTTCGCAAGCTCCTCGGTGGCAAGGCGCCGGGGGTGGATGAGATCCGCCCTGAGTACCTCAAGTCTCTGGATGTTGTGGGGCTGTCTTGGCTGACACGCCTCTGCAACATTGCATGGAGGTTGGGGACAGTGCCTCTGGAGTGGCAAACCGGGGTGGTGGTCCCTCTTTTTAAAAAGGGGGACCGGAGAGTGTGTTCCAACTACAGGGGGGATCACACTTCTCAGCCTCCCCGGGAAGGTCTACGATGCCAGGGTACTGGAGAGGAGAATTCGGCCGATAGTCGACCCTCGGATTCAGGAGGAACAATGCGGTTTTCGTCCCGGTGTCGTGGAACACTGGACCAGCTCTATACTCTCCGCAGGGTGCTTGAGGGTTTATGGGAGTTTGCCCAACCAGTCCACATGTGCTTTGTGGATCTGGAGAAGGCATTCGACCGTGTCCCTCGTGGTATTCTGTGGGGAGTGCTCCGTGAGTATGGGGTCCGGGGGCCTTTGCTAAGGGCTGTTCGGTCTCTGTACGACCGGAGCAGGAGCTTGGTTCGCATTGCCGGCAGTAAGTCAGACCTGTTCCCAGTGCATGTTGGACTCCGGCAGGGCTGCCCTTTGTCACCGGTCCTGTTCATAATCTTTATGGACAGGATTTCTAGGCGTAGCCAGGGGCCGGAGGGAGTCCGGTTTGGGAACCACAGGATTTCATCTCTGCTTTTTGCGGATGATGTTGTCCTGTTGGCTTCATCAAGCCAGGACCTTCAGCGATGTGCTGGAGCGGTTTGCAGCCGAGTGTGAAGCGGCTGGGATGAGAATCAGCACCTCCAAATCCGAGGCCATGGTTCTCGACCGGAAAAGGGTGGCGTGCCCTCTCCAGGGTGGGTGGAGAGGTCCTGCCTCAAGTGGAGGAGTTCAAGTATCTCGGGGTCTTGTTCACGAGTGAGGGAAAGATGGAGCGTGAGAGATTGACAGGCGGATTGGTGCAGCGTCCGCACAGTTATGCGCGATCGGTGTGTACCGGACCGTCGTGGTGAAGAAGGAGCTGAGTCCGAAAGGCGGCTTTTTGAAGCTCTCGATTTACACGGTCAATCTACGTTCCCACCCTCACCTATGGTCATGAACTTTGGGTAATGACCGAAAGGACAAGATCGCGGATACAAGCGGCCGAAAATGAGTTTCCTCCGCAGGGTGGCTGGGCGCTCCCTTAGAGATAGGGTGAGAAGCTCAGTCACTCGGGAGGAGCTCGGAGTAGAGCCGCTGCTCCTTCACATCGAGAGGAGTCAGCTGAGGTGGCTTGGGCATCTGTTTCGGATGCCCCCTGGACGCCTCCCTAGGGAGGTGTTCCAGGCATGTCCCACCGGGAGGAGGCCCCAGGGGAAGACCCAGGACACGCTGGAGAGACTATGTCTCTCAGCTGGCCTGGGAACGCCTCGGGGTCCCCCCGGAGAAGAGCTGGAGGAAGTGTCTGGGGTGAGGGAAGTCTGGGCATCTCTGCTCAGACTGCTGCCTCCGCGACCCGGCCCCGGATAAAGCAGATGAAGATGGATGGATGGATGGATGGATGGACAATAGAGAATATACACAGCAGAGGTGGTGGGTTATTAGAGAAGTGGTGGTGTTGTGAACACAGTTTAAAAGTCTTATGGCCTGCGGTATGAAGCTTCCCTGAGCCTGGTGGTTCAGGGCTCGAATGCTGCAGAACCGTCGGCCAGACGGCAGCAGGCAGAACAGTTTGTAGCTGGGTGACTGGGGTCCTTAATGATTTTGGTGGCCTTCTTCCTACACCGCTGGGTGTAGAGGTCCTCCATGGATGGCAGCTCCGTCCTGGTGATGTGCTGAGCAGCTTTCACCACCCTCTGTAGAGCCTTACGGTTGAGGGCGGTGCAGCTGCTGTACAAACAGGCGGTGATGCAGCCAGTCAGGATCCTCTCTATGGTGCACCTGTAGAAGCTGCAGAGTATCCTAGAGTCCATGTTGAGCCTCCGCAGCCTGCGGAGGAAGAAGAGCCGCTGTCTGGCTGACTTTGTGATAAAGTCAGTGTGATTGAGTCCAGGTGAGGTCCTCACTGATGTGAACCCCGAGGAACCTGAAGCTGTTGACTCTCTCCACCGTAGTCCCGTTGATGGAGAGGGGGCGTGTTCCTCTCTCTGCCTCCTCCTGAAGTCCCACGATCAGCTCCTTAGTTTTGCTGACGTTGAGATGGAGGTTGTTGTCCTGGCACCAAGATGTCAGGGCTCTGACCTCCTCTCTGTAGGCTGTCTCATCATCGCCGGTGATCAGGCCAATGACGGTCGTGTCGTCAGCAAATTTGACGATGGTGTTGGAGCTGTTGGGTGGCCACGCAGTCATGCGTGAACAGGGAGTACAGCAGAGGGCTGAGCACACAGCCCTGGGGGGCGCCAGTGTGTTCAGAGTCAGGGTGGAGGATGTGGTGCTGCCCATCCGCACAGCCTGGGGTCTGCTCGCAATCAGGAAGTTCAGGATCCAATCACACAGGGCGCTGTTGAGCCCGAGGTCTCTGAGCTTGGTGACGAGCTTGGAGGGCACGAATGGTGTTGAATGCTGAACTGTAGTCAATAAACAGCATTCTCACATATGTGTCCCTCTGGTCCAGGTGGGAGAGGGCAGTGTGGAGGGTGAGGGCGATGGCATCTTCAGTTGACCTATTGGGCCTGTAGGCAAACTGAAGTGGGTCCAGTGAGTCCGGGATGGAAGAGGTGATGAATGATTTGACTAACCGCTCAAAGCACTTCATGATGGTGGAGGTGAGTGCTACTGGGCGGTAGTCATTCAGGCAGAGGATTTTGGTTTTCTTGGGGACAGGGACAATGATGGTCTCCTTGAAGCATGTGGGGACTACAGACTGGAGCAGTGACATGTTGAAAATGTCTGCAAAGACGTCTGCCAGCTGATCTGCACACACCTTGAGAGCTCGGCCGGGGATGCCGTCAGGTCCAGGAGCCTTACGTGTGTTAATCCGTTTTAGAGTTCTGCACACGTCTGCCCTGGATATCACAGGTGGGCAGTGGTCCTCCTGAGCCTTTTGCACCTCCACAGCTGGAGAGGTGCTCTCAAAGCGGGCATAAAAAGTGTTCAGCTCGTCAGGCAGAGATGCAGACATCACCTCAGCACTGCTGATCTTCTTTTTGTAGTCCGTCAGAGTTTTTAATCCAGCCCACATGCTCCTGGTGTTGGAGCCCTTGTAATGAGACTCCACTTTGTCCCTGTACTGTCTCTTTGCGCTGCTGATGGCTCTCCAGGAGTGCGTACCTGGACTTCCTGTACTCCTCCAAATCACCTGAGTTGTAGGCGTCTGTCCGTGCTTTAAGTTTGGCACGGACTTCTCCGTTAACCCAGGGCTTCTGATTGGGGAATGTCTGCACAGTAATCCTCGGTACGACGTCATCGATGCATTTTCCGATGTATCCAATGACAGCATCCGTGTATGTGTTTATGTCTGTGTCCTTAAACACACACCACTCCGTCGTGCTGAAGCAGTCGCGCAGAGCCGAGTCTGATTGGTCGGACCACTGCTGAATGGTCCGCGTCACCGGTCCGTCACGCTTCAATTTCTGCCTATAGGAAGGCAGCAGCAGAACTGAGGCGTGGTCAGATTTTCCGAATGGAGAGCGAGGGAAGGGCCTTGTACGTGTCCGCGTAAGGGGTGTAAACATGATCGAGTGTGTTCTCGCCACGCGTGGGACAGCTGATGTGTTGGTGGTATCTCAGCAGGACTTTCCTCAGGTTGGCGCTGTTAAAGTCTCCGGCTACAATAAACGCAGCCTCCGGCCGTGAGGTCTCTGTCCTGTCGATAACTCCAAACAGCTCGTCCATGGCCTTGTTGGTGTCGGCGTGTGGCGGAACATACACTGCTGTCATGACAACCGATGTAAACTCACACGGAAGATAATAAGGCCGGCATCTGATCATGAGGTGCTCCAGGTCCGGAGAACAGCCCGTAGAAATAATCTCCACATCTGAGCACCACTTGTTGTTCACCATGAAGCAGACACCTCCTCCCTTGCTCTTCCCTGAATTAATTGTCCGGTCCTGTCGGTGAATGGAAAGACCCTCAGGAACAATGGCGGAGTCCGGGATCGAAGGGTCGAGCCAAGTTTCCGTGAAAACCAAAACGTTACAGTTTTTAATGTCCCGTTGAAACGCCATCCTGCTCCGGAGTTCATCCAGCTTGTTATCCAGGGACTGAACATTAGCCAGAAGAATACTCGGGAGAGGAGGCCGGTTTTCACGTTTCCTCAGCCGGACTAGGACTCCGGCCCGCGACCCTCTTTTCCTCTGCCGCCTCCGCTGCTCAGGTTCAACAACAGGTAGGCTCCGCCATGGAGATTCTCTGTTGTACGCTGGTGGCAGTTTTTTCCACCACTGACCTAATTTGTAGAAGTTTTTCTCTATCATATTGTATGATAGGGCTCTCTTTAGCAGGTTGCATAACTTAAAAGAAGAAATAAATAACAAAATAGTGCAAAAAAACAGCAAAGTTGAGGGGAGAGCTCGAGACACGGCAGCCATCCTCGGCGCCATCTTGTCAACCATCTTGTGTGGTCCTCAGCTGATCCCGAGGCTCGGACTCTCCTGGACCATCAGACTCCTCTTCACTACGCTGCCAAGAACGATGCTGTGGGTTCAATCAGACTGCTGCTGCAGGCCGGAGCCTCCATCAGCTGCACCGACTACAAACACAGGACGCCGCTGCAGCTCGCCGCCAACTATGGTATCTCTGACATCATATCACAGTGACATCACAGTGACGTCACAGTGACCACTGACGCAGCACCATGTGTTTTCAGAGCGGAGCGAAGCAGCTCAGGTGCTCCTGGAACTCGGGGCGGAGGCGGGGATGACAGACTCTGACGGACAGCTCTGTATCACTGCTCTGATTGGTCGGATGACTTCAGTGGTAAAAATGTCCCACCTACTCATAGAAAGCAGGGCTGTGATTGGTCCAGAGGAAAGTCACTGCTAAACTTTTTGTGTGTGTTATCGCGGTGCTCAATGTGTTTGTTCTGAGTTCAGGCCCAGCTGGCGCTCTGTCAGTTCCACATGACCGACAGGATGACCCGACAGCAGTTCTTCTACCTGAACCTGCTGGAACCAGAACCACAATCACCTGAGACCCACATGCAGGGTAACACACCGCTTCCCGTCAAGTGGCACTCTGATACTGATACTGCTGCTACAGTCTTACTGATCTGTCTGTCTGCTGTGTTTTGCAGAAGCACTCGTCAGTGAGCCGACATCTCCAGTAAGTTTCAAACATTAACAGAACTGCATTGTGTGAAACTGCACCATGTTGTACTCTACAATACAACAACAGTAAACAATAAGGAGTTAACAATAAGGAATAAACAATAAGGAGTAAACAATAAGCAGTAAACAATAAGAAATAAACAATAAGCAGTAAACAGTAAATAATAAAGAGTAAACAGTGTACAGTAAACAGTGTAAACACTAAACAGTGTAAACACTAAACAGTGTATAGTAAACAGGAAACAGTGAGTAGTAAGCAGTGTTGTGTTTACCTGTACACTTCCTGTGATGTCAGCTGCAGGTGGTGGTGCAACAGGAGAAACTGGACCTCATCATGAATCCAGTGTTTCTCAAACTGATTGAGGTCAAATGGAAACTCTACGGCAGGTAAACTCCACTCTGATTGGTTTGATTTATTTCACATCATTATTCAGTGAACTCTCAGGTGACTGGCCACTGCTCTACCTGTCTGTCTGCCGCACCTGTCTGTGTGCCTGTCTGTGCTACTGCCAGGCTCGGGGCTTGGCTTCTACTCATCCTCAACTTCCTGTTCAATGTCTCTTGGACGACTGTTGCCATCTCTGTGTCTGTCCACCAAAACGCACCTGACCGCTACGTCCTTCCTCAGGTGACATGACTGTCTGTCTGTCTTTTTGCCTGGCTATATCTACCTGTCTATAAAACTGTCTGCCTCTCCTCCAACTGTCTGTCTCTCCTCTACCTGTCTCTCTCTCTACCTGCATGCCTGTCTCTCTCAGGACTGGTGGCGTGTCCTCCTCGTTGTCCTGGCGCTCCTGCTGACTTTGGAGGAGGTGCTGAGGGAAGTGCAGGACATCCTGCGCTCAAAGAGGAAGTCCCACCTCTGGCGTCAGTGGGCACAGCGTCGTCTCCATGATGATCTGCGTTGCTCACATCCCATGTGGCCTCAGGTAGGAAACAACAACAGGTTTAAAGGGACAGTTCAACATTTAGCACAGCAACAAACAACTTCAGGTGTAATGTGTGTGTGTGTGTGTGTGTGTGTGTGTGTGTGCAGGAGAGTTTTTCCTTTCAGATCAAAGCAAACAGATTCACAGGATGAGAGGAAGTTACAGCCAAGACCTGTGGTAACACACACACACACACACACACACAGACAAAGGTTGTAAAATTATCATAAGTCTGTAATTTTTATCATAAAAAAGTTGAAAAATGTTATGAGAGACTTTATAGTCTTAATATCACAAAAACAAAGGCATGAATTAAAAACACATGAAGTTCATAATATAATGAGAACACAGCAATAGTGTTACACGTTTGTGTGTGTGTGGTCAGGAACGTGTTTGATTGGCTGGTGTACTCTCTGCTGACGGTGTCGTTCAGCGTCCACATGGCCGACGTATTTCGTCCGTCTCTTTGTGTTCACACCTTGAGTCTCCGTCTGTTCGCCGTCAGCATCATCTTCCTCTGGCTGCGACTGATGAAGCACGTCAGAGCCTTCAGGTTAACACACAGACACACACACACACAAACACACACACAAACATACTCACGCTCACACCTCACACACACACACACATTTCTGTGAAGTTATAGGAGGTGTGTGTGTGTGTGTGTGTGTAAAGGTGTATGTCTGTCAGTTTTCTGTGTAGAATCTTTGTGGAACAGGTGACATGTTGTCCATATATTACCACGGCAACATGGATACTATGGGAAAGAAATGTACACAGTGGTCAAGTTACATCACTTCACTGTTACCATGCCAGTTGTCCAAAGAGAGGTCTAACATTTAAAAATCATCTTTCTGTGTGTGTGTGTGTGTGTGTGTAGGTTGATGGGTCCGTTCATCGTCATGTTGGGGAACATCGTTGGGGATGTCATGTGTTTCCTGTTCCTGTACGCTGAGATATTTATTCCCTATGCCTGCAGTTTCTGGATCATATTTGGAGGTCAGTGTGTGTGTGTGACTTCCTGTTTCCTGTTTTTGGTGTATTTGATTGGTTTTTGAGGGTTCCTGTTGATCAGTTCCTTACCCCTCCTCTCATACATCTGCCCCCCCAGGGTCGGCCTCAGTTCCCAGCATGCAGTCTGTCTCCGGCCTGCTCTTCAGTCTGTACCGCATCACTTTGGTGGACGAGTATGAATACGCTGCCATGGTAACGGTGGACGATGTCATGGCTCCTCTGCTGTGTGGGACGTTTCTGGCTGCATCATCCATCCTGTGTGTCAACCTGCTGATCGCCTTGCTCACCGACACCTTCCAGAGGTCAGAGGTCACACACTTGGTCCACCTGATCCAGGAAAAAACATGCCTCTGGTCCACCAGAGCTGTCAGAGGTGCTGAGTTCGAATCAGAGAGTTCGGTTCAGTGTCTGAACGTCTCAGTAAATGTAAAGAATGAAAGTAAAACAGCAAAAAGGCTTCTGATGAATTGATTGATCAGAAAAAGAACAAGTCTGCAGACCAGAAGTCAAACTGACGAGACTTCAACCATGAATGTGACTGAACAGAGAGAGAAGTCTCTGTTTTTACAAACTCTGAAGGGATAAAACACTCCAAATTTTTATTGTTTATATCAGCAATAACATGAATTGATACTAATGAGAAACTCATCACATTAACAATGACCTGCTCAGTAAACATGACACTAAACACAAAACTAGTAATGTTGTTAGTTAGGTGCTGCCTCCTGCTGTGGCCCGTCACAATAAATGCTGTGAAACAGACGATGTGACAGTCAGCTGTTGACACTTAGTGTTAACTCAAGGTGAACATGTGATGTCGTCACTGTGAGTGCAGGTGAGCAGATCAGCTGACAGTGAATCTCTGCTGAACTGAAGATCCAATAAGACAAACCAGAGATAGATGGAAGGGATCGATTTTTGTTTCACATGAAGAAAGAAAATCAATTAAACTAGTTTGATTAGTACAAGGTCAAAAAGTCACATTAGTAGCAGTTTTAGACTGAAAGTTAAATCTCTATAAAAAATAGGCAGCAGGTTTCACAGTATTGATGAAGTTTCAGGTCAGATATGTCAATCGTCTTTTACACCTGGATATAATATAAAATCTGGATACTGGACCCAAGATGCCTGGTGCAGACAACTAAACGTTTCTAGCTTACAGGTTTCCCTCTGGGGTGTTCAGCTGTCAGAATATGTGCAGTCTTGTTAATTCCATTATTCCTCTGGCCAGCTGTGCTGCTCATACACAGCAGTGACGTTTTAAAACCTTTGTGTCTTAATCATGGAAAAAGAGTAATAAGTGACCATGTTCGTATCTGGGGGTGTCTATGGTGATTTACGCTGCAATACCACGAGTGGCCACTGGGAAAGATCCAGGTATTATGATACATCCATGTTTTAAACAGCTCAGGTATAACATGCTTAGCACAGACTGAGTGTAAGCTGAAAAACAGCAGCTGCCACCGACTGCTGATGTCATTGTGTGTGTCTCTGTTAACTTTGTGTGTGTGTACACACAGGGTCCATGATAACTCGCAGGCTAATGCCATGATGCAGCAGGCTGCCGTCATCCTGCAGGTAGAGGAGTCCATGCCTGTCCTTCGCCGTTTCTTTGACAACAAATACATCTCCACCCACTGCGCGCCACTGTCCGACGCCTTCGACAGCATCACAACAAACCCCCGTTACCATGACGAAATGGGCCGTCTCACTGCACAGATCAAAGTATGTGAAGAAAAAAATTAGTCTGTTTTTACTGAATGTTTAGGAAGTAAAGGTGTGTGTGTGTGTGTTATACTTATAATGTCCCCATCAAGTAATTCAGTAGGTTAAAGTTCGATTGAATCTCCAGGACAAGAATGTAAGTCAGTGTAAAATGTCTGAAGTGTGTGTGTGTGTGTCCTATAGGAGACTCTGGATCAGTTCCTGGTCCTGCAGAGAGAAGCGGGGACGGACTCTGGGTGAGAACCATCAAGACACAAATATATTTCAACATTATCACTTAACACATCGACCAATCAGAGAACAGTTCATTCACAGCTCAGATGGGATCACTGCAAATGTTCAGTGCGCAATCAACACACACGCCATGCACATAACTTTATTTCTGCAATAAAACATAGAGTCTGTTTGGAAACCTCCCTCACAGGCAGGTGACACATTAAAGTAAAGGTGTTAGACAGCGCTCTCCACCACCATCATCCAAAACACCAAATGAGGGAATATCTTTTGGAAGAATGTGTTCATCCCTCCAGGAGAGTTCACACACTTGGAGAATCAATGAAGCTGTTCTGGAGGAGGACCAACAACTCACTGACACTTTATCATTATTTATTATTTATTATTTATTATTACATCACTAACACACTTTATCAGGGTTTAAACGTTCATGTGTTATGTTCTGTATTTAAATGAGCAGAAATCCAAATATTAAGACATGAAATATAGATCCAGAGTCCAAATCTGTGATTCTGAGTGAGCTGCTGGTCCAATATTTATTCTCCTCTCTGTCAGAGCCCATATGGACCAGAGCCTGGACTGGAACCAGAACCTGAACCAGGACCAAAACCACAACCTGGATGGACAGAACCTTCAGAACCAGGAGCTTCAGGCTATCCAAGCAGAGCTGAAGGACCTCCGGACTCTGGTCCAGCAGCTGGTTCAGACCAGAGCAGATCAGAACACTGAACAGATTTAAAATAAGAAGGAAGAAGAGCATTGTTCATGAAGTTTTCTCTGACTCTCACTCAGTTTCATTCATCTCACCTGAATGTTGCTTAAACAACATGACACTTCCTCAATGCGAGATGTTGGTCAAATAAAATTCAATAAATTTGATAAAAACATCTGTTTTATTTTTTAAGCTGTTTTTTTATGATGTAACTGTGACATTTACTTATGTGAGATAGTTTTATATTTTTATGGTTGTTTTTATTGTATTAATCAATATATTCTTATGTCTGTTTGAAATCTCACTTGATAGTAAGATAGATAGATAGATAGATTCAAATTCAAATTCAAATTCAAATTTATTTATTTTAAAGCCCAAAATCACAAACATCGTTTGCCTTGGAGGCTTTACAATCTGTACAACAGTTGTGACACCCTCTGTCCTTAGATCCCTCGAACCGAGTCAGGAAAAACTTCAAAAAACCCTTTATGAGGAAAAAGAAGAAACCTGAGGAAGAGCCACAGATGAGGGATCCCTCTCCCTGGGACGGACAGACGTGCAATAGATGCCACATGTACAGAGAACATCATCATCAGTCATAAATGGAGTTAAACATGGGTCGTAATAAACTGTAGATAAACTGAGTTCATGGGTTTAGTCCATGTGTGAAGGTATCACAGGTAATGGAAATGAGTCCGTGAGTCCAGGTGCATCTCTAGATGTCCTCATATGGAGCTCTGGGCCACTCGACCTTCTCTCCACAACAGACACAGATCATGTCCCCACCAGGCCAGTGAACCTCAGACAGATGGACCACAACCAGAATCAGTGAGGAACCTGCAAGACTGGAGAGAACAAAGAGGACCGGGGCTCCGGCAGTAACATGCACTTTACAGGACATCAAGAGTATTCACATTAACCGCTTTAACACTTTAACCAATTTAACCAATTTAACCACTTTAACCACTTTAACCACTTTAACCAGTTTAACCAGTTTAACCAGTTTATAAGGTGACTCCAGTTTGCACTACTACCATAATAAGAGTAGAGTTAGGAAGCAAAGGAAGAGGAAGCAGAGAAAGAGGAAGAGGGAGAGGTGCCCGGTGCATCATGGGAGCCCCCCGGCAGTCTAAGCCTATAGCAGCATAACTAAGGGCGAGCCTGTGCCCACCCTAACTATAAGCTTTATCAAAAAGGAAGGTTTTAAGTCTATTCTTAAACACTGACACTGTGTCTGCCTCTCGGACCCAGACTGGGAGCTGGTTCCAGAGAACAGGGGCCTGATAGCTGAAGGCTCTGCCCCCTAGACTACTTCTGGAAACCCTGGGAACTACAAGTAAGCCTGCGTTTTGGGAGCGCAGCACTCTAGTCGGATGATAAGGAGTTATCAATTCATTAAGATATGATGGTGCCAGACCATGTAGAGCCTTATATGTGAGGAGGAGGATTTTAAAATCCACTCTAAATTTTACAGGGAGCCAATGCAGAGAAGCCAATACTGGAGTAATATGGTCTCTTTTCCTGGTTCTAGTCAGCACCCGAGCAGCGGCATTCTGGACCAGCTGTAGAGTCTTTAACGACTTGTTCGGGCAGCCTGATAAAAGTGAATTACAATAATCCAGCCTGGAAGAGACAAATGCATGGACTAATTTTTCAGCATCGCTTTGGGACAAAAAGTGCCGAATTTTTGCGATGTTGCGCAGGTGGTAAAAGGCAGACCTTGAAATATGCTTAATATGGGTGTCGAAGGACATATCCTGATCAAATAAAACACAGAGGTTCCTTACAGTGGTGCTGGAGGCCCAGTTAATGCCATCCAGCAAGGCTATCTTAGGAGAAAACGTGTTCCTCAGGTGTTTCAGGACCTAATAGGATCACTTCAGTTTTATCTGAGTTCAAAAGCAGGAAATTTCTTGTCATCCAAGCCTTATATCTTATATATATATATATATAGCCTATATCTTTAAGGCAGGCCTGAAGTTTCAGGAGCTGATCAGTTTTGATCAGCTCCTGAAACTCCAATTAATAAGTGGGTGTCATCAGCATAACAATGGAAATCTATGGAGTGCCTCCTGATGATATTGCCAAGGGGCAGCATATACAAAATAAACAGAATTGGACCTAGCACTGAACCTTGTGGAACTCCATGACAGACTTTAGTATGCACAGAGGATTCATTGTTAATATGGACAAACTGAGACCGATCTGATAAGTATGATCTGAACCAGTTTAATGCAGACCCTTTAATGCCAAGCAGTTTTTCCATTCTCAGCAACAGGATGTGATGGTCAACTGTATCAAAGGCAGCACTGAGGTCTAACAGGACAAGTACAGACAGAAGCCCTCTATCTGATGCTGTCAACAGGTCATTAGTGACTTTCACAAGTGCTGTTTCTGTGCTATGGTGAGCTCTAAATCCTGACTGAAAAACGTGGATATTGGTCTGTAATTGGCTAACACGCCCGGTATCTGCATCAAGTGTAGGTTTTTTGATCAATGGTTTAATTACAGCTACTTTAAAAGGTTTGGGTACAAAGCCTGACACCAGAGACAGATTAATAATATGCAGCAGCGATGTGCCAATAAATGGGAAAACTTCCTTAACCCTAGAACACTAACGTATCAGTTAGTGACCATCTCTAACATTGGGTATATTTTACCTGATATAAGAAATACTTCTCATCAAAATATATTCACTAATACATACATTGTTTTCCCCTATGCAACGTCTGATAAAAAAAAGGTATCATGGGGGACCCTATAAAAACTATAAAGACTACAATCACGCGTGGGTGGGTGAAAATCACCCGACGTTAGTGTTCTAGGTTTAAGCAGCGTAGTTGGGATTGGGTCTAGGAGACAAGTTGTTGCTTTCAATGATGAAACTAACAAGGATAGTTCAGGAAGGCCAATTGGAATAAAACTGTCTAAGTAATTAGTAGATAGATAGATAGATAGATAGATAGATAGATAGATAGATAGATAGATAGATAGATAGATAGATAGACCTTATTGATCCTGTGAGGGAAATTGTGGAAACTTTTATATCAGACCAGATATAAATAAATGAGTAGACTGTTGGAGTGAAAGTATTTGATTTTTTTCTGTCCTGATATGTAAGAGTGGACAGACACTATGTAAATCGTGGGTAGGTGGTTAACAGACATGTTACAGGATGCCAGGAACAAAGGGAGAGGGGGTGACATTTCCACATACAATAGGTGAGTAGGAAAGGAAGAGACATTAAAACACGAGATGTACACCAGGTTAGAGGAAAAGGGGTGGGTGTCAAGGCTACTATAATCATGAGATGCGAGCTAGGATGATCAAGTGCCTAGTAGGACAGTGTCAGCAGGGGTCAGGAGACGAGGGGTAGAAGCACAGCAAATTGTCAGGCAATCAATATACAACTGGGGCATCTACACTAGTAAATATAATTTTGTATTCTTCCACACGACAAAAATAAGAGTCAGAGTTACAAAAGAAAATGTTGAGATAGAAGGACAGAATTATGATTTTATCACGACAAACCTTTGATATGTTAAAATAGATATTAACGTTTCTAAAGACATAACCTCATAAACAAATCATGTCTACTGACAAGCGGAAGTGGCCTCTACGTGTTTGTTTAAACCCCTGGCCCCGCCCACTCAGCTGTTGATGATTTCCGGTTCCGGGTTCTTCTTCCTCCAGCAGCCTCAGACGGAGGAAAGATGGCTGCGGCCCAGTCCGACAGAGATCCACCGTCCGCTTTATGTTCTGAGTTCGTCAACTTCTCCGCCAAAGACACCGCGTCGGTAAGCGGCTCGTCGACCTGTCGGCTCACCTGAACTGTCATGACGTCACACGCACCCGTTTGAGCTGTTTTAACGCTTAACCTGCATCGTGAGCTAATGCTAATGCTAAAGCTAGGAGTAACAGTTCTGATCTGTAAAACATCTGGAAAAATTAATCCAGAAACATCTGCTGTCTGTCTGTCAGCGCGAGCTCACACCTCAGACACCACCTGGTGACGTCATCCGCTCACAGCTGTGTGTTGTTATCGATAAAAAGTGAAGTCAACGTTTATTCACCGTTTTAACGTCTGAAAACAACAAACATCACCGTCAGACCGACTTTAGCCGACTTTCACACCAACTTTATATGAGTGTGTGTGTGTGTGTATACGTACACGTGTGTTTATTTGTGTGTGTATATACATACACGTGTGTTTACTTACATGTTTATTTAGGTACATTATGTGTATACACTCACACACACACTCATACACATAAATAAATGAATTGCCCTTTTGAAGCTCTGTCCTCTACCAGAGACCTGACAGTGAGCTACTGTGTGTCAGCTGATTACAGGTTACAGGTGAGCTATAGTTCAGGTATAGCACAGTTCAGGTGTAGCACAACAGTACTACAGTACAGAGCACATGATAACTGTACATGCAGTCTTCAGAGGTCTGAACTTTAAACTGAAGTTCTGACTAAACTCCTCCTCCTCCTCATCTTCCTCCTCCTCAGCGATGGCTGGCGGCGGCCGACCTGCAGCAGGAGGTCTACTGTCACCTGGCCGTGTATGTTCCCAGAATCCTTTGCTTGGGGCCCAGCGGGAGCGGTGGCAGCAGGGAGGAGCAGAGGGAGGAGCAGAGGGAGGAGCTGGCCTGTCAGCTGCTCCTCCTCGCTCCTCTCGAATGGCTCCTGCTAGGGGAGGAGCCTGCTGCTGGCCTGGCACACCTGCAGGAGAAGAACCAGCCGTCACCACTGTGTGGACACGTGTTTAAGGTGGGAGAGCCCACCTACTCCTGCAGGTAACACACACACACTGACACACACACACACACACACACACACACAGCACACACAGGTAACACACACACACACACACACGGTAACACACACACACACACACACGTACACACACAGGTAACACACACACAGGTAACATACACTACAGGTACACTGACACACACACACACAGGTAACACACACTGACACTGACACACACTAACCCTAACCCACACACAGATCTCAGTTGAAGCTGACGTATTTTGAAAATCTGGGCTCTGATTGCTCTTTTTAACTTGTTTTTTTTCGTCGCTCTTCTGTTCACTCCTCTTTCCTGTAAACTGTTGATTTTTTTTTTATCAGTTTTGATAAACTGTTGTTTGTTGTTGTTTATGCTCTGTTTACTCAGTTAGCTCATGTGGGCAGAGCTCCGTCAGATACTCTGCTCTGATTGGTTGTTTAGAGGCAGCAGGTGGAGCCAGAGGAGTCTTATTTTTAAAAAACAGAGAGACAGTTTGAGTGAATAAAAGTTTTATTTTTAAATAACTTACCTACTTCTGTGTGTGTGTGTTTAGGGAGTGTGCAGCTGACCCGACCTGTGTTCTGTGCATGCAGTGTTTCCTGGGCAGTGTTCACAAAGAGCATCGATACAGGGTGAGTACACACACACACACCCACCATCAAACAACACACTCACACACACACACACACACCAGGTGGGTGTTGTCAGTGTGCTGTAATATGACACCCTGCAGTGTCATAGTGACATGCAGACTCCGCCCCCTAAGACCTGGTGTGTCCATCCTGGACCGGAGTCGTCATGGTGATCTGTCAGCAGGAAGTGATGATGCTGCAGTTGTCAGGGGTCAAATGTCAAGCTGTCAGCTGCACAAAGAGCTGCTGAGACTTCGACATACTTCAGCTGAGTGCCTGTCTGCTGCATGTGATGCTGCAACACACGCACACAGTCAGGGACACACGCTGACTGTGTCTGCGTGTTTGTGTGTGTCTGTCTGCGTGTTTGTGTGTGTGTCCCTCCCTGACTGTGTGTGTATTGCAGATGACCACGTCAGGAGGTGGAGGTTTCTGTGACTGTGGAGATGCTGAGGCCTGGAAGAAAGGTCCTTACTGCCAGAAACACACACCGACAGCCAACAACAGAGACACTGAGGAGGTGAGACAGCTACCTGTCTGTCTGCCGTACCTCACAGGGCACACATGATTCTCACTGCACACTGTTTGTCCCTTCAGGACCCTATAGCTCAGCTGCCACCTGATATGGTTGCCCGCGGTTACAGCATCTTCTCCATCATCCTAAAATATGCTGTGGACATGCTGACGTGGGAACAGGAGGACCAGCTACCTGCAGGACTGGAGCCACCAGTACGCACACACACACACACACACACACACACTCAGAGTCACATTCACCCACACAATCACACCCAATCACTCCACACATCTCACACACACACACAGACACACACACACAAACACATATGGAGTCACCTAATGAGTCTGTTTGTTATGATGTCATACTGTGTGTACTGATACTTCCCGTGTGTGTGTGTGTGTGTGTGTGTGTGTGTGTCTGTGCTGTAACAGCGTGCACACAGGGCCAGAGGAGACACTTACTACTGCATGTTGTTCAATGATGAAGTGCACACGTATGAACAGGTGATCTACACTCTGCAGAAAGCCGTCAGCTGCAGCCAGAAAGAAGCCGTCAGCTTCGCCACCACTGTGGACCGAGATGTAAGTGACCTTTGTACCTTATCATGTCGCTGTCATCTGACGCTGTCTGTCTGAAAGTATATACAAAGGTTATAAAGTGTATATGGACTTCATATAAAGTTTATATACATGTTGTATAAATTCAAAGTGTGCTCTAAATCAAATTAAACTTGGCTCTGATCAGTTGAATAATCAGGATGCGTTTGGCCCACTGCTAAGGTGCGTGTGTGCGTATATACACACACGCACACAGTTATGTATTTATTCATTTATGTTTGTATCTTTACGTGTGTGCAGGGCAGGAAGTCGGTGCGATATGGAGACTTTCAGTTCTGTGAGCAGGCCAAGTCTGTTATAGTGGTGAGTATTTTCCTCCAGATTAACAGAGGAACCAGCTTCAGTCTACTCTCATGGTCTGTTTGACTGATTATGGTCGAATGTACTTTTAGAAATAGTAAATAGTTTTAACCCTCCTTATCACTCCCTGTGCCCCTGCAGAGGAATACCAGCCGGCAGTCAAAGCCTCTCAGAGTTGAGGTGATGCACTCGTCTGTTGTTGCTCATCAGTGTTTTGCTCTGAAAGCTCTCAGCTGGTTGGGACAGGTCATCCAATACTCTGGTATGTCTGGACTTCATTACCCACAATCCCTCTGTGTTCACCTGCTACAGGTAGTGAGTGTTAACCTGCTGTGTTTCAGATGGTCTGAGGAGGATCCTGTGTCAGGTCGGCCTGCAGAAAGGTCCCGAAGGAGAGAACTCCTCACTGGTCGACCAGCTGATGCTCAACGACTCCAAGATGTGGAAAGGTGACAGAAATCAAAGTTAATAAATTATGTGAACACATTACATACTGTAATATACTCTGTGTATACACTCTATCTACTGTGAGTGTGTGTATGCGCACACATATTTTATATCATTAACTCAGGTGTGTGTCCCTCTGTAGGAGCGAGGAACATTTATCACCAGTTGCTGATGAACAGCCTCCTCATGGACCTCAAATACAAGAAGATCTTTGCAATCCAGTTTGCCAAGGTAACACACCTGATCAATACCTCCTGTGATTACTGACAGCTGAGAGAAAAGATGTCATGAACAAGTCATGTGAATGAATGCACAAGCAACAAAGTCGTTGATTTCATCTTCATCAATAATAAAAACACTTGAAAAAGACTGTGCAGGAAACCATGGGCGTGGCCTGAGGTCAGTGTGAGATGATGCAACCTCTGTATATACACACCCGGACCTGCTGCCTGCTGTCTGAACTTCCTGCCTGCTGGTCGTCAATTGTGGTGTGACTGTTAAATGTGAGGCTGCACGTGAACGCTGGTGTCTCAATTTTGTCTCCTCGGGCACAACTTTTCCACTGTGACCAATTTAGTTCTGGTCACAGTGGTTGGTTTCTGGTTTCTTAATTTGGAATGACCTATATTAGCCTCCCGTTCCTGAAAATAGACCAGAACACAGTAATCTTTATTAATAGTCTGTTGCACCGCATAAAAACATTGCAAGAAAAGGAGATCTTTGATAGTACATTTGACACTGACTATAGGTGATCTAGGAAGAAAGTCTAAGAATTGTAAACAGTAAAGTGCTTGTTCATCTTTTGCACAGTTCTCTGTTGCACTGAGGTTTGACATTCAGCAGCTTGATGCAGCTGAATCAATCAATAGCAAACGTTCATATTCAGAGAAAAAGAGATGTTGAGACTGCTTGCTTGTACAGCCTCGTATTCTTCCTTCACTCTTGTCTTCACGGCAGTTTTATGCGTCTTGCCTGCTTTCAGTTGTTTTTCCATACAGACACTCGTTGCTGGTCACAATAGAGCGTTTGTTGGGGGCTATTTTCAGCGGCGAATGAATCCACATTTGGTGCTCTAGTGAGTGTTTGTGGCAGCAGGACAGTGTGTGTGTAAAAATAAAGCAGTGTATGTGTTTGTGGTGATGAAGTAACAACAGTGAGGATGATGATGAGTTTAATAGTTTTTCAGTGCTGGTGCTGCGGGTAGTGATGGTTCACTGCTGGTTTTTGGGAGGACGGTTCTCGTTAAAGTGTATCAGTGTCTGTTGGGGTTGATATGGGGGGGGGTTGGGGGGGCGTTAGCCCGGCAGCAGCGACCTCTGACCCAGAGGTGAAATGTCGTCCCCCCCTCTAGAACTACAGACGCCTCCAGACAGATTTTATGGAGGACGACCACGAGCGAGTGGTGTCAGTGACCTCACTGTCTGTTCAGCTCTTCACCGTCCCGACTATGGTGAGTACTCCTCCTCCTCCTCACACACCTGTCTCTCTCTCTCTGCCTGTCTCTCCTCTGCTGGTAGAATTATGAACGCTTGCAGTGCGACTACGTGAGAGACGACCACGATCGTGAGTTCTCCATCACTGACCTGTCAGTGCAAATGTTCACCGTGCCGTCACTGGTGAGTTCAGAATTTGTGTTGGAGCTGAGAGATAACGGGTGAGGTCAGCTCTTATCAGTTCATCAGTTATAGATCCTCCCACACTTTTCTTCTTCTCATTAAAGTTTTGTCATTTAAGACATACAACATTAAGGAAAAGTTATAAAAACATAATTGCTTTTACAACACTGCTTGAATATTATTGCATTGGACATCAAAAAATCCACCCAAAGTGTCTTTGTGGTTTAGCGACCTGACACAATTCACACAATTAGAGAAAATAAAATATACTCTCAGGGGGTCCAGGGACAAATTCTTTTCTGTCTGGGATCCGGTGTTTATGCATTTAGGTAACCGTTAAAACTGTGCCCACTTAATGACCACTTAGCAGTCATCTTGCATATGTATTTGTGATGGTGATTGAATCCATGTGAACCATGTGTTGTTTAGTGCACAGCTTCAGTGTTGGCAAGCCTAGGTATATGCTCTTTTTGTTTTTATTTTATTTCAATTATTTATTTTTTCTGGATTGGTGTCCAATGTGTTCTGAGGGGGGGATTAAATATAAAAATGAGCATAGCGATTCCTCTGTATGTGTATCTATGTACCATATTGTTGATGCTCAATAAAAAATAAAATAAAAAAAAAAGGTTTGTCAGTTTATTACCTGCTTATCAATTCTGATGGAGTTTGTGAAAGTCAGTCAGAGAATTTCCCAAATCATCAGGTGAAGGTGAAGTAGCTCTACCTGAGTCCAAACCCTTTTCTGTTTAGAGGATGTCACATGTTAAATCCTTGTGTGTGTACTTCAGGCCCGCATGCTGATGGTGGAGGAGAACCTGATGACCACCATCATCAGGACCTTCGTGGATCACCTCCGTCACAGAGACTTGCAGGGGCGCTTTCAGTTCGACCGCTACACGGCCCAGCAGGCCTTCAAGTTCGGACGTGTCCAGAGCCTCATCGGAGACCTCAAGTGAGGACTGCTCACTGACCATTAACACTTTATAATCTGGTTTATAACCTGGTTTGTTTTACAGTTTATAATCCAGTTAGTACAACACCTTATAATCCTGTGTATAATCAAGTTTATTATACAGTTTATAAGCCGGTTGATAATCCAGTTAATTATACATTGTTTCTCTGTGTGGGTGGGTGACTGTATTTCTATCTGTCTGTGTGTGTGTGCAGGTATGTCCTTATCAGTCGTCCCTCTGAGTGGACTGATCAGCTCAGACTGAAGTTTCTCGAAGGTTTTGACGCTTTTCTGGAGCTTCTCAAGTGTATGCAGGTAAATCTGTCTGTCTGTTTCTCAATCCATCTGTCTCTCAACCAGTCTGTCTTTAAACCTGTCTTTCTGTCTGTCTGACCCCATCTGTCTCTCAGGGCATGGACCCGGTGGTGAGACAGGTGGGGCAGCACATAGAGATGGAGCCTGAATGGGAGGCAGCGTTCACCCTGCAGATGAAGCTGACTCACATCATCTCTATGATCCAGGAGTGGTGCGCCACCGATGTGAGACACAAACACAAACACTGCTACTACACACTGTACAACAGGCACACACAAGTCAGGTGTGTGAACAGCGTGTTTGTATATACATACATGTACATACATGTGTTTTTCTGTGTGTCAGGAGCGCGTGCTAATCGAGGCCTACAGGAAGTGTCTGAGCGCACTCAGTCACTGTCACAGCGGCCTTCCAGATGGCGAGCAGCCAATCAGCTTGAGTCTGGGCGGCCACTGTGTTGAGACATTCAGGTACCAGGTTTCTCAGGACAAGGTGTCCATTCACCTGCCGGTCTGCAGACTGCTGGCAGGTATATACACACACACACACACACCAGGTCTATGTGGAGGACGAGGAACCTTCTTGAATGAACACATGAAACTAAACACGTCTGGATGTTTCGTGTTTCTTCCGCAGGTCTCCACGTTCTCCTCAGCAGGACTGAAGTGGCCTCTCGTTTCCCTGAACAGCTTCCTCTGGTCAGTGTCCGCCATCTGCTCGAGTCTTCAGCTGCTCACAGATCTGTGTCTGAACCCGTCTGCCATTATCCATTAACTTAAACAAACAGGAAGTGTAGCATGTTAGCTTGCTGCTGTAAGAGACAGGTGACGTTTGCTTGGTAGCTGATCTGCTTCATAAGATCAGTACAGTTTGATCAATACATCAATAATTGATGTAGTAGAAGGACTGAGGGTGGCCTTTAGGTCTTAACGTGTGTGTGTGTGTGTTCTCAGGGGGAACTCAGCCCCCCCCTCCTGATTGAACTACCCCTGCGCTGCTTGGTGCTCTGTGCCCAGGTGCATGCTGGGATGTGGAGGAGGAACGGCTTCTCCCTCATTAACCAGGTGAGTTGATACCCGATGATGATCAACACTGAAGTGATCAGCTGACCAGCTGCAAAATGATACAGCTGCATAATACACATCCAGCATCATAACGACAACAACAACAACAACAGCAGCAACAATAATAATAATAATAGGTTAGTACACAGTCCAGCACACACTAACTAATAATAAAGGTGTGCGAAGCAGCAACAGTGTTCATATGACAACCTTTGAACAGTAAACAACAGTCTGTAAATCACTGAAAATATTCTTAAATCAGTTTTAAACATTTCTTAACATTTTTGATGTGCAGAGTCAAGGATATGTGTGAAAACATATAAACATATATAACGTATACAGGTTGTAAAGATGAAGTCATTTAATGTTATTAAAGTTGTTTATGTTGAACTAACAGTGAATGACTGTGTTTCAGATTTATTATTATCACAACGTGAAGTGCAGAGTGGAGATGTTCGACAAAGACATCGTCATGCTGCAGGTACAAACTGACTCCACCGACTCCTGACTGACGCAGAATTTTAGTCTCTGAACGCTGTCTGTGTTGTTTGTGCAGGCGGGGGCATCCATGATGGATCCAAATCACTTCCTGATGATCGTCCTGAGCAGATTCGAACTGTTTCATATTTTCAGCTCTGCAGACTGCAGGAAGAGATACAGAGAGGTCAACAAGGTCAGCACTGACTCTGATGGTACTGACGACTCTGATGGTACTGACTGGTACTGACTCTGATGGTACTGACTCTGATGGTACTGACTCTGATGGTACTGACTGATACTGATGGTACTGACTCTGATGATACTGACTCTTTGACGCTCTACTCTCTCTCTGTGTCTCTCTGCCTGTCTGTCTGTCTCTCTCTCTGCCTGTCTGTCTCTCTGTGTGTGCGAGACAGGACGTGGTGCAGCAGAACAACACTCTGATTGAGGAGATGCTTCACCTCATCATCATGGTGGTCGGTGAGTTCGTCTGTGCTGCTGCAACACATCACTCAGTTTAAATCAGAGGACTGATTTATTGATCCTCGATTGTTTATTGGTTATTGAACCTTCTAACCTGTTTGTTTGTTTGTGTGTGTGCGCGCGTGCGCATACAGGTGAGCGGTGATACGTGTCAGGTGTTGGTCAGGTGGAACCTTTTGATGAGGTCAGAAGAGAAATTATCCACCAGCTGTCAATCAGACCGATGGCTCACAGCGAGCTGGTGAAAGCTCTGCCCGAGAACGTGAGATACCCGTCTGTCTGTCTGTCTGTCTGTTTACCTGTCTGTCTGTCTGTCTGTCTGTTTACGTGACTGTGTGTTTACCTGTCCTTCTGTCTGTGTCTTTTGTCTCTTCAGGGGAACAAGGAGACAGGTCTGGAGAGAGTCATCGACAGCGTGGCTTCATTCAAGTCAGTCTGTTTCCTTCCACACCAGTCCACCTTAAATACACAGTTTTGTAACACACACTTTACTGTGTGTATTTGTACTGTGTTTACAGGAAGCCAGGTGTGACAGGTCGGGGGTTGTACGAGCTGCGCCCTGAGTGGAACAAACACTTCAACCTGTACTTTCATCACTACAGCAGAGCAGACCAGTCCAAGGTACACACACTGATCAGGTTATTGATCATTATTGATTTTTGAAGTGTTGATATATGCTTTGTCATGGTAACCATGTAAGTGTGTTGCAGGCTGAGGAGGCTCAGAGGAAACTGAGGAGACAGAACGGAGAGGACACAGGTAAACACACTCTGAACACACACTCTGAACACACTCAACACACACTCTGAACACACAGAATGAACACACACTCTGAACACACAGCTCAGCTCACAGCACTGAGGATAGTAATAATACCACAAATACTGCAGATAATACTAATATTGCTAATATTGCTAATAATGAACAGTTTTGATCACTGTGTGTGTGTGTGTGTCTCTGTGTGTATCAGCCCTGCCCCCCCCCATCCCACCCCCCCTCTGCCCCCTATTTGGCAGCCTGGTGAACCTGCTGCAGTGTGACGTGCTGCTGGCTGTAGAGGGCGCTGTGCTGCAGTGGGCCATGGAGCCCAGCGGGGGGGGCTGGACCGAGTCCATGCTGCAGAGGGTAAGACCCCCCCACGCAGTACTCTGCCTATTAACTCTATGTGCTGTGTGTACTCTGTATATTTACTCTGTGTACTCTGTGTGTGTACTCTGTGTGTGTACTCTGTATATTAACTCTGTGTGTGTACTCTGTACAGTATCTCACAAAAGTGAGTACACCCCTCACATTTTTGTAAATATTGTATTATATCTTTTCATGGGACAACACTGAAGATATGACACTTTGATACAATGTAAAGTAGTCAGTGTACAGCTTGTATAACAGTGTAAATCTTGCTGTCCCCTCAAAATAACTCAACACACAGCCATTAATGTCTAAACTGCTGGCAACAAAAGTGAGTACACCCCTAAGTGAAAATGTCCAAATTGTGCCCAAAGTGTCAATATTTTGTGTGGCCACCATTATTTTCCAGCACTGCCTTAACTCTCTTCAGCATGAAGTTCACTAGAGCTTCACATGTTGCCACTGGAATCCTCTTCCACTCCTCCATGATGACATCACAGAGCTGGTGGATGTTAGAGACCTTGCGCTCCTCCACCTTCCGTTTGAGGATGCCCCACAGATGCTCAATAGGGTTTAGGTCTGGAGACATTCTTGGCCAGTCCAGCACCTTTACCCTCAGTTTCTTTAGCAAGGCAGTGGTTGTCTTGGAGGTGTGTTTGGGGTCATAGTTATCGTGCTGCCCTGCGGCCCAGTTTCCGAAGGGAGGGGATCGTGCTCTGCTTCAGTATGTCACAGTACGTGTTGGCATTCATGGTTCCCTCAATGAACTGTAGCTCCCCAGTGCCGGCAGCACTCATGCAGCCCCCAAACCCCAAAATGGCTAATTGGGCACAATTTGGACATTTTCACTTAGGGGTGTACTCACTTTTGTGAGGTACTGTGTGTATTAACGCTGTGTACTCTGTATATTAACGCTGTGTGTACTCTATGTACTCAGGTGCTCCACCTGGTGGGTGTGGCTCTGCAGGAGGAGCAGCAGCAGCTGGGGAACAGCAGCGGAGACGACGACGTCACCTTCACATACACTTGCAAGATCACATGCGTCAGTACTCACACAGCACACACACTACACACACACAGTACACACACACACACACAGTCCACAGTGTGTGTGTAGTGTTACATTGTGTGTTTTACTCTGTGTGTGTGTTTTACTGTGTGTGTGTTTTACTCTGTGTGTGTTACTCTGTGTTACATTGTGTGTGTTATTCTGTGTGTGTGTGTTGTGTGTTTTGTGTGTTACTCTGTGTTACACTGTGTGTTTTACTTTGTGTGTGTGTGTTACTCTGTGTGTTACACTGTGTGTTTTACTTTGTGTGTTACTTTGTGTGTGTGTGTTACTCTGTGTGTTACTTTGTGTGTTACACTGTGTGTTTTACTTTGTGTGTTACACTGTGTGTTTTCTTTGTGTGTGTTTTACTACTCTGTGTTTTACTTTGTGTGTGTGTGTTACTCTGTGTGTTACACTGTTTTTCTTTGTGTGGGTTTTACTTTGTGTGTGGGTTTTACTTTGTGTGTGTGTGTGTTACACTGTGTGTGTGTGTGTGTGTGTGTGTGTGTGTTCAGGTCCAGGTGAAGCTCCCAGTACCTCAGGAAGTGTCCTGGCTCTGTTGGAGAGTTTGCAGAACGCTCCTCACCTGGAGGTCCACAAAGACATGATCACCTTGATCCTCAAGGTAAACACTGATGTCATGATGTCTCCTGTTCTGTCCTCTCTGATGTGAAGTTTGTGTGCTTCTCTTCCTTCATGCAGCACACTGTGTAAGCGTGCTGTTGTCTGAAACACACTCTTACTGGAGATGACTGTCACTTCGTTTGACTGTTGCTTCTTCTTCATCGTGTTTTTAGTGGAGAACTGTGACTGGGCAGAGCTTTATGGACAGCAGGTCCCTTTAATCCAGCCCGCTCTGAGGATGTTTGGTATTTTCTCTTAGCCAAACATCACAGTTCACTAAATAATATTCTAATTACACCAAAACCACAAACCTGCCAGCAGCGTTGAGCAGCTCGGTGTTTCTGCGGCCACGAAAGCTGCACCAGTCGCTGTAAGCGTATTCGTGTTTCACTGAAAAGAAATGAAAGTTTGAACAAACTTTTGACTGAGGCCCTGAAAATCTAACATGAGTGAAGATTGAGCAGCTGGATTGCTTATTTCTCACCTCAGATTTGTGAAGAATGAGATTTTGGTGGACTGCTAAGATGGAATCAATGAAAGTTTCCATAGCAGAACATAATGTGACTGAAAACAGTTGGCTCCTCGCAGCACCGATCTGCTTTAGTTCAACACGAAGAGAAAACTGGTCTCAGGATGTTGAAACAAAATGTGTTGCTGTGTTTTGGCTGCTGGACTAGTCATTCATTTGTCTTTCACATTATTATCATTTCGCAGTATTTAAAGTTTCCTTTTTATTTAGTTTTTATCAGGAAAAAGGCTGTCAGATATTTTTAGTTGTTGGTTGATGACCTGGACAGGGACAGTTTTCTGGAGGAGAGCAGTTCCTCAGAGCGTCCCACAGAGCTCCGGGCTTCAGCCCCTTTCGTTCTCACTGACAGCTGAAGGAGTGTGCTCTTCTCGGGTTTATCTGGACCGCCGGATGTTTCTGTCGCTGATATAGAAGTTTGTTTTTGTTTGTGTGCAGATGGTGGCAAACATCAAAACAATGAGAGTGCGAACATCCTCCACCTCCACCATCACCATCAGCCAGGGACAAGGCCCGGAGGAGGTATGACACTGACTCCATCACCAGAACTGAAATCACAGTGACTCAGGGGTTTGTTGCAGATGTGATTGGTTGTTGATTACCTCCCCATATTAATCTGGGTGTGTGGGGGGGGGGCCCTGCAGACGGTGCGAGACAAAGACAAGGCGGAGAGGAAGAGGAAGGCGGAGATGGCTCGGCTCCGGAGGGAGAAGATCATGGCTCAGATGTCTGAGATGCAGAAACATTTCATCAACGAGAACAAAGAACTTTTCCAGCAGAGTCTGGAGGAGCTGGAGGCATCCACGTCTGCTGCTGTGGAGAACAGGTACACCTGTACACACCTGTCTGAGCACCTGTATGCACACACCTGTCTGAGCACCTGTGGGCGCAGTGTAGGGTGCCGTGTAGAAACGCAGGTGTGGAGCAGTTTGTGGTAGAAAGGACCACAGAATATTAAAATGTCGTCCCCTCCTCCCTCAGTCCTCCCAGCTCGGAGCCATCCTGTGTGTCTCAGGTGTGTGTCGGCCCCCGGAGGACAGGTGGAGCTGAGCGCCGTCAGCTGGTGACCTGCATCCTGTGTCAGGAGGAGCAGGAGGTCAGAGGTCACGGCAGAGCCATGGTGCTGGCAGCATTTGTCCAGAGGTCCACGGTTTTGTCCAAAAACCGCCGCCGCAACCTGCCTGACCCTGGTGAGTGGAGCCTCTCTCTGACATCATCAGGGCAGCAACCAATCGGTGTTAACGAGTGTTGATTGACGGCTGTGTGTGTTACAGAGCGTCATGACCCGTTGTTCATGCACCCTGACCTGTCTCTGGGTGTCCACACGGCCAGCTGTGGACACATTATGCACGCCACCTGCTGGCAGAGGTGAGAACTGCAGACAGTCAGCAGGTCAGCCAACACACCAAAATCACACAAGAGAACCACAACACGGATCTGTCGTCACGCCAGGGAGGAGTAAATTAATAATTAATAATTAACACACGCTACTGACTCTGTGTGTAACTGTGTGTATGTGTTACTCTGTGTGTGTGTGTGTGTGTGTGTGTGTTAGGTACTTTGAGGCGGTGCAGTTGAAGGAACAGAGGCGTCAGCAGCGTCTTCGAGGTCACACCAGCTACGACGTGGAGAACGGAGAGTTTCTGTGTCCGCTGTGCTTGAGTGTCTGAGCAACACTGTGATCCCTCTGCTGCCACACACACCCACCCCTGACCACAGGTACACACACACACACACCCCTGACCACACCACACACGCTGACCACAGGTACACACACACACGCCTGACCACAGGTACACACACACACACCACCTGACCACAGGTACACACACACACACCTGTCCACCACACCTGGTACACACACACACCACACCCCACACACTGACCACACACACACACACATGACACACCTGCACAGGTACACACACACACACACACACAGCCACCACACTGACCACAGGTACACACACACACACACACACACCTGACCACAGGCACACACACACACACCTGGTACACACACACCCACACACCTGACCACAGGTACACACACACCCTGACCACAGGTTTACACACACACACAGGCTGTCACACACACACACACACACAGGTACACACACACACACACACACACACACACACACACACCCCATGTCCACACCTGGTACACACACACACACATGCACACTACCTGGTACCACATGGTACACACACACCACATTTGCACTGACCACAGGTACACACACACGCACCGCCTGACCACACACAGGTACACACACACACACACACCTGACACACGGTACCACAGGTACACACACACACACACGCCTGACACACACCACAGGTACACACACACACAACCACAATTTTTACACACAGCACTGACCACAGGTACACACACACACACAATTTACACACACACACAGCCTGACACACACACACGCACTGGTACACACACACACACACACACACACACACACACATGACTACACACGTACACACACACACACACACACACGCCTGACTGTGCACACACAACACACACACACACACACACAGGTGACACACGCCTGACACACACACACACACTGGTACAGCAGGTACACACACACACACACACACGCCTGACACACGTGACAGGTACAGGTACACACACACACACACACACGCCTGACCGCATGGTACAGGTACACACACACACACACACACCTGCACCGTGCACACACACACACACACACACACACACACACTGACCACACACACAAACACACACACACACACACACACACCTTAACCACAGGTACACACACAAACACACACACACACAAACACACACACACACGGTACACACACACACACACACACACACACACACACTGACTGACTTGCACAGGTACACACACAAACACACACACACACACACTCAGCTGATTCTCTCTCTCTTTTTTTCTCTCAGTGTTGATCATTACAGCTTGGAGGTGTGGCTTAAAACGACCAATCAGCAGATGGCGGCACTACGCTCCTCCCACAGGAAGCAGTCAGATGGTATGTGCATGCTACAAGCGTTTGAGCACGGCGAGTCGATTTGCAGCTCACTAACGGTCGCTGCTGTTGACAGAGCTTGTTACCTGCAGCACTTTCACCTGGGCAGCCTGAGGGCATTTACCTGCAGGTTACCTGCAGTGGATGAAGCAACTTGTTTTGTTTAAACACACATCAGCTACAGAGAGGAACAGTGAAACAAATGCTTCACCGCTGAAATAAACAGAGGCCAGCTCAGTTTATTATGAGCTCATCTGCAATGTGAACACACACTCCTGTCCAGGGGCAGAGTCACATCACCTGTGTGGAGGATCAAGAGCTTTAACCTTTCTCATGTTTTCCACCTGGTTTCATCACCTGAGCTGTCTGACAGAACCCCTTAAAGGGACGTGCTCACGAGAAAGTTTCCATTTTACCTTCAGAGCATGCAGTGAGTTAACGGAGGGATAATTACCTGATCATCTTTTAGGTGGTTGATGATACTCTCAGGTATATTTCAGGTTTTCAGGAAAGTGAATATATCCACCTCTGCTGCCGTTCTCTTTTGATGATGCTAAAGTTGGCTTCAGATTCACAGCTTCCTATATGACAGTTGAGGGGAAATTTACTGAACATACTGACTGACTGCCCAT